>JBBBDQ010028584.1:457500-587500 GCA_037127315.1 Ascarosepion bandense | reverse complement strand
TAAAGACATTTTCAAAGTAGGTAGAAACAACTAACTGGTGAGTTTTATGAATGTTGTAATATAATCAAAGATTGCTCTAATCTCCCAATTCTCAAAAATAAAATTCTATTTCTCTAGTCATTAGATCTGATGAAGCAATTTAATTTATTGACCCTCCTATCCATAAAAATCTCAATGTATCTTCTTTTACACACAGTTTTGTCTTTCATTTCAAGTTGAATAAATGAAATCTGATACATGTCAACAAAATGCAATGTTTATCAGAATATATATATATATATAGGGTGTTATGGATAAACTGTCATCTAAATTAAACTAAAAGAAAATAAGACAGACATCTCATTTTAACAGATATATTTACCAAAATTATACAAAAATATCTTGAAATACTAAAGAGTAATTTAATAAAATATTAATAATTATTCAATACAACTGCCATTGTCTTTAACCACACTTTCCAGAAAACTCTGGAATTTCATGCATCTCTTCTGGATAGTCTCCTTGTTTAAGTTGGTGAATTCTGACATAAATCTTGCCTTCAGTTCATCTTTGGTACTAGAAGAAGTTTGTTAGCCTCTTGCTCAGCTGTACCCCAAAAATAATAATTAAAGGGTTGCAGTCTGGGAAGTTGGATGGCCAGATGTAAGGGGTGATGTGGGTGTAGAAATTGTCAAACAACCATGACTGCATTCTCCTACTTGTATGGCATGATATAGAGTCCTGTTGCCAGACATAGAATCTTACAGCAGCCACTCTCTTGACCCAGGGTAGAACTACAACCTCAAGGTACTTGATTTAGGCCGCTGTATTGAGTCTGAGGAAATTGTGGGAAAATGAATGGAGGCATAATGTTGCCATGACTAGTGATTACTCCAAATACCTTCATAATCCCCATTAGACTCATCCAACTCTTTCTGAATCCTCTGTCACTATCCTCAGATTGACACCCAAACACTCTGAAATGTTTATATGGAAGCTTCTGGTGCAGAAGCTAAGCAGTACAGGATGCTGTTTCCAAATTTTATCCCAGATGTGCTCAACTGACCCTACTCAAATGTGCAGTTAACAAAATCAAAAACAAACAATGCACGTGTATGAAATTAAAGATATAAAATAGCAACAAGTTACCCATCACACCCTGTGTGTGTCTGTGTGTATGTATGTGTGTGTGTGTGTGTGTGTGTGTGTGTGTGTGTGTGTGTGTGTGTGTGTGTGTGTGTGTAAAATGCATTGTGAGTTGTCCAAATATATATATATATATATATATATATATATATCATTATAAAAACTAATAAGAAGAAAAGGCTAAAAGTTTCATATGTAAAATTATTGTTTATTCATTTTTGAAACTTCATCAATTCATATTGGTGTTATTGGTGTGTGGTTTTGGGAACTTTCTTTAAATGTGAATCTTTTCTTTTACAAAGATACTAAAAATGCTGTCTTTTCATTTTGGTTAGAATACTCATATATATACTTGAGTAAACCAACTATTTACATGTTAGGGTTGCCACTGATATCTTATGAGCTGCAATTCTACACTTGGTTGCTATTATGACACCTCCCAGGTCAACTCTCTGATGCACCTGGCTCCTCTGATACACTGTGTGCGAATCCTACTTTGATATCTTTTAGAATGAGCCCCCTACATTTTAGATAATCTTCTCAATGCAAGGAAATTTGTTTACAGACATTAAATTCAGTTCAGTCTATCTTGTATTTTCTGGCATCAATTTCATACTATAAATATTTGATTTATGTGATTAATATCCATCACTGAGGTAAGGGCCTTGAAAAAGAAAGAGATTATGTGTAAAAATATTTGTTGTGCAAAACAATTACTTTTTACCCATTAATTTATAGACTAATTGATGTATCTACTTATAACCAAGAATGGCTGCTATAGTCATTTTCTGTACTGACAAATGAAAAGAATTAATTATATATATTAAAATTTAATGTACGATGGAAGCATAAAAAATACATGTTTCTACCTATAGAGTTTATTTTAAATCAGCAAATCTGGTGTAATATCAATATATTGAAATAAAACATTATATTTTGATATCATAGATTGAAAATAATATACCAATTTGGTGATAATGTTTTTAACTCTTTGCAGACAATGAACAGATCTAGCCAGCCAAACATGTGCATTTGTTTATAGTCAAATTCAGTTATGCCAGTTAAAGGAGTATATGCCTAAACAAAATGTTGGCTGAACATTTAGCAGCAGCATGCTCTGAAATTAGTAATTTATTTATAATATTTTATTGTTAGATGATTGAATTTTGATACCATGAAAACCAGATATGGATTGAGAATACTATTCTTGGGCAGACATGGACCTTTATAGCCATAAAAAAATGGAGTGATAAAAAAACAGTTTTTCTCATTACACCATTTATATTTTAACTACCTTCACTTTTGACAATATTTCATTAGTAGGACTTGTATCAGCATTTTTTGTATGCAGTTTTTTTAATGTTTGGAAATAATAATGGATTTAGTGTTACAAGTCTTACTAACTAACCCATAGCTTGGGAAGAAGAGGGAAATTTATACCTTTCCCAAGGATATCTATCTTTAAGTGAATATAACAAACCCAACTAGAATTGGAACTTGGCTCTCCAATTAACAATTCAGAGCCATTATCCATTACACCACCTGCACATTTAAGCTTACGGCACCTGGGATTCCTAAGCAGTCACCTAACTAGGTACTGACCAGGCTCAATGTCACTTAACTTTGGCAATTGTATGTTTCAATGTGATGTGACCATAAACCCTTTATATCACCCATACATCTAAACTTACAGCACCTGCTATTCATAATTGGTCATCCATCTAGGGACTGACTATGCTTGATGTTGCTTAACTTTGATGATCACATGGGAACTGGTGTTTATTTTCCATATACCAGCAACACTTCCAAACTTAAAGCACCTGGCATTCCCTAGCAGTCCCCCATTTAGGTACTGACCAGGCTCAACATTGCTTAACTTCAGTGATCATATGAGAACATGTGTTTCAATGTGATGTGGTTATAAGCTTAGTCCTGAAGAGAATCTGGAAGTAAGTATATGCAGTCTGTAAGAAGTTCCTGATCATCTGTACTGTGCAAATGATATGAAGGACCATATATTACTTCCAAGTATTCATAGAATCCTCTGTGGTGACCAATATCTGTGCAGAGTTTAGTTCTTTCTATCAAGTTAGTTAATCGCTCATTTTGGATCATGTGATGCTTGTGATGGAGGTTGATGCAAGTGAGGTGAAAGGCTGTTTCATAACAGTAGAACATGGTCAAAAAGGACATAGTTTGGTGTGCTAATTTCTTTTTTACCCACAATTCTTGGATTTCTTAATTGTTTTCACCAAGGCCATCATTGTTCTTTTAGGTGAAAACACCCAGAATTTCCTCAGAGGCCTGTAGTATGGTAGCTTTAAGTTGTTCCTTCTTTCTGTAAAATGTTCTATGGAGCAGTTGGTATCCTTGAGCTTTGCCCAAAGATTTGTCTGAAAATCATCTTTCATCTCAGTTGACTGCAGTTGCTAACCTTGTTGCTAATCTTACACTTAGGCTTGGGTCTGAAGTGCACACTGAGTTTGCAGTGAAATTATGATCTATATAACACTCAACATTGGGTATAACTCTAGTGAGCAAAACCTCCTTGAGATCTCTTGAGAGTACCAGAATGCAATCTATGAAATGCCATTGCTTAGACCAAAGATGCATTCAGGTTGTCTTTTAGGTTATGTGTAGAGTATACATTGCAGTCAACTCCCATGTATCTTTCTATTTGGAGAACTTCCAAGCAGTAAGAGGCCTAAAACAATGCTTCAAGGATCAGTTGTAGACATCCCTGACACAGGCCAATATTGACCTTGAAACCTGGGAAACCATTGCTGCAAATCAACTTTCCTGGCATAGAACTATCCATGGTGGGGGACTGAAACTTTTTAGTCCAACTGTCAACATGGAGAGGATCTGTGACATACTGTCAGGAGGGTCTGAAGTAGGGAGTACAAGCATGTTTATTAAACTGGCCTTGTGCCAAACATAACCAAACTCCCCACTCCAGATCAGAAGGTTGAAAGTACAAAACTTTCATTTTTATAAATAAATAAAAATCTATTTATAGAGCAGAATAACATCCAATTGTATGTATGAAATTATCAACTGTGAAAATGTTCTAAGAGAAAGTGTAATAAGGAGGTTACAGAATTAAGAGTTTGTTTTTTTAGTGAAATGTAATTTGTATAAAAAGATAAGTCTAAGTTTTCACTGAGTGTATCAACAAAGTAGTAGTAATACTTTGTTTCTCTCTTACTTTTTGTGTATGGCGGGTAGATGAAAAGAGAGATGAGGAGAAAACAGCATGAGAGAAAAAGTGAGAGTGTGTGAATACAGGTCTCTGGGGGCAGCCTGATTACTTTTTTGCTCCAATGTGTTCAGCGTGAACTGTCTGGTGTTTCCTCGTCCACTGTTTGCATCAGCCAGAAACGTGTACAAATAGCCAACTCAGATCATATGGTCAGCTCCCAATGCAAACTCATTTTTGGGTGGGAAGAAACATGACACCAGTCATTGAAAGTTCAATTTGTTGTTTTCTGAAAATGGCTCTCTTTTCATTGGTTAATAAATATTTTCACACTTACACAATTTTCAAATAGTGAAGAAAAGAAAGTTATTCTTATTTTGTACTCACCACAGGCCTGACTCCCCCAGCCACATTCACCATCCACACTCATCTCTCACTCCTGCACATGAGTCTTCAAGTGTAGGGTGGGCCTTTAAAGTCATCTCTGCCACCACCACCAGGTGATATAAAGGGAATAGTGAGAGAGGATGATTATCTCAATGCCCAAATACAAGCAGGTGCCAACTAAGGTTGTCTTTCTGCTTGTAGATGGTGTTGGTAATTGTTAGCTGCTCTCTCTACAGAATTCTAGCAGGAGCTGATTGTTGTTCAATTTATCAAATGCTTCTTTCCAAATTTCTGTTTTTCAACTTACTCTGGAGTTGATGTCACCAAAGATGGAGATTTTGTCATCTGCAGGAGAATTCTACAAAAGATTGAGCAGATTAATGTAGGACTTGTTCTTTTTCACAGGCTGTGCATATAGACTTGAAGAATACATGCTGAAATGAATAGCATGCTGGTTCTTACAAAGTAGGTGGCACAAAATGTGGCTGGAATGATCCATTAGTCAGATTTCCATGTTTGGAGGCAATAAAGTTTCTGATTATGAAGCCTACCTCTGACGGGCATCATTCAGTTTTTCATTTAGTAAAGGGTCCAACTAGCACTGAGTTCTTGAAGACTACTTTTCTCTGAAAATCAGACTTCACTTAGATTAGCAATGTTGTTGTTCACTCTAGAAAGCTCATGTGCAACTAGTGCAAAGCATCTTTCCAGGTGACGATTGTCTGTTGTATCAAGCACTGTCATGCAAGTTTTTGATCTTGCAGACCATCTGAGATAAATATGCACTATTAGTGATGTTTGACCATATATGAGGATGCCTGTTGATCTTGATATGTCAACTTGAGGAAACAGAAACAAGTTTTGATTAGGCTAAAATTTTCAGATTCCTCTTCATATGGAGTAAGCATTGCTAAAAGGTGTTGTCACTTCCAAGATTCACATCAGACAAACTTAGACCAGTGACATCTTTCACCTGCTGTTTCTCATTACTACAATATTTTATGGCTTGGGTGGGGTAGGGGCATTTCCATGCCTGTTTTCTCAAGTGGAGTGGAGTGTGCACAGTGCTGGCCCTATCATTTTTTTTTTCTGTTCCTTCCAAGCAAGACAATGATGACACTAAGATATAAAGGGTTACTGGAAGTGAAAGAGAATGAGAACATTTTAGAATTAACTAGAAGATGATAAAAGTTTAATTTATAAATTACTGGTTTATGGATTGTGCAACAATGCCTAATAATAAAATACAAACATTTCAATAATATGGTTTAATAAAATTAAATGATAGGTAAAAAAAGTAATTTTAGTACAGATCTTAGTAGCTGCAGTATACAATGTCTTTCTATTCTTAAGAATTTATTTTTCCCTTAAAGGAAATTCTTTTTGACATATCTGAATACACACAACTTGTTATCATGTCAGTAATAATCACCCCCACCATCCATTATTAATCTTTAGGAAAAATTTTACTTCAACCTCAGCTTTATTCAAGACCTAAGAGTACACATGCGCTTTGAAGTCATTATTAAGTAAAGATAATTAATGCTTTATTTCTGGAATTAACCACAAGTAATTGAAAATATGAAAAGCAAAACTATGGATAAAAATGGTCCTTTTTTAGTGACTAAAATTGCTGGGAATAAACTAAACTGGTTAGTATATCAATCATCATTTCTTTTGTTTATCAAAATATTTCAGTAAAAAAAAGAGACAATCTTATGGATCATGCTACTGAAAAAAGTTGTAGAATAGATCAGCAATAATTTGACAACAACAAAAGCAGCACAAGAATGAATTCAGCTGCTTGAATAATTCTCAGGTTGGTAGTCTTTTGTTGATAGAGCTGATGATTATTTCTCAAGATTTAAGTGGAAAATTTTTCATAAAGTTTCTAAAGGAAACACCACAGAAAATGCAATACTTAAGGTTTAAATTGAATTTTTAAAAATGAAAAATCTTTCTTGAAGCTTTTATTTTAGTTTTAATTTTAAGCTAATAGATTAAATTTAATATTTTCAATACACAAAACACTTCACTATTTCAAAATTAATTTAAACTGACTGGAAGGATATTTTTTGTTGTTCTTGTTGTTGTTAAAATAGATAATTAGAACACTTTTTTAGTCATATTTCATTGCAAAGTAACTCTCTTTAGTAAATAAATCTTCCAAAAATAAATATAGCATACTTTTCTAAATATCAATTTGAAGAATATTAGCTGATTTGAAGTATATAATATAAAGTAAATAATATTTGTAACAAATATTATTTACTTTATTTACTTTCTGTGATATTTTAATATCACAGAAATTCATTCTTTTAACACAGCAGTATTTAGGCTGTTGTCATGTTTGACATTTTGATGACAGATTAATGTTTACATAATGTTGATCTATGAGGTTTTCAAATTTGGTAAATCATCAGTTATGCCCTTGAGCGCTCTTCAGCAAGAAAGGACAAGGCAAGTTGGAAGTGAAGACCATTTTTTTTTCATTTCACCACAATCAAGGCAGTACTGCCACTGGTGTGCAGGGGGTTACATAAGAAGAGAATGATGAGAAAAAGGAACAAGTTACAGGGGGTATCAGAAAATGGGTAAGAGAAGGATGAGAACACTAGTGTCAAGAGAGCTACATGAGAGTAGAGGGGAAAGGGAGAAGAACATGATACAAGGGTTGTCATGGAAAGGATGCGAGTCAAAGAGATAAGAGATGGCCATTGACATTGCATTTAAATTCTTGGAGATTGTAGCTGTCAGGGAAGCAAGTATATGGAAGGGAATTCCACAGGCAGGAAGTGCAGGAAATGAAGAGTAGAATTTGCAGTTACATTTTATTATTTTCACTGCAAAAAGTTGGGACTTAGTTGCTAGTCTAGTAGCTTGAGTAAATTTATGCAGTGAAGACACTAGAGAGCTAAGCTCATCAGAGTAGAAGCCACAAAAGTATTTATAGAAGAGAAAGAGGGAAGCCACATTATATAAGTGAGAAAGTGACTGGAGTTGAACTACCAGGTCAGGATCGATTACATGGTAGATTCTCCATTGAATTTTGTCAAGAACCCTGAAATGAATAGCAGGGGCATCCAACCAGATGTGACAGCAGTATTCAATGCAAGAGTGGATGGTAGATTTATATATGTGCAAGATGGATTCAGACAAGAAAAACTTTCTGGCCCTACACAATAAACCGAACTTCGTAGCAGCAGATTTAGCTATGGATTCAATATAGTCATTTCATTTGAGGTTGGCTGAGAGAGATAGGCCAAGGAGGCACAATGTTTTGATTTTAGGGAGACTAGCCTGACCTATGCTGATAGTGAATAGAAGTGATTGTCTATGGTGGTTAAAGGATAGCAGCTTCATTTTGGAAGCATTAAAATTTATGAGCCATTCCTTTCCCCAGATCATCACAGATTAGAGCTCCTTTTCAAGATCAGCAGCGAGGTTTGCTTAGTCGGCCTTGGCAGATTTCTTATCGAGGTAGAAGTAAATGGTGGTGTCATCATTGTAGACACCTACTTGGGATCTGATTACATCAGGGAAATCCTTGATGAAGATCAGAAGAAGCATAGGACCTAGAATAGAGCCTTCAGGGACACCACATTTGTATGATATTATCTCAAAGCATGCCTGTTCAATACTACCTTAAATATGCAATTTGAAAGAAACAACTGGATTAGATCAAACAAGTGTCCAGTTATACCATAGCCCTGTAACTTGTGTAGAAGGCCAGTATGCCAGACTCTATCAAATGCTTTGGAGATATCTAGGGTAACAACTCAAACTTCATCATTCTTATCAAGAGCCTGGTATATATACTCTGTGATGGTCATTAGCATATCAGCAGTAGACCTGGTGTAGTGGAAACTTGTTTATCAGAAAAGAGGCTGTGAGCTGTGAGATGTCAAACCACTTCAGCATTGATAATAGGCTCAAACACTTTGCCAAAAATCAGTAGAAGGCTGATAGGGCAATAAAAATAAGTTGGTGGAGAATCTGTGAGCAAAGCACCCAGCCTTGTCTGCTGAAGATGTGAGAAGCTCAAATTTACTGATTAAAGAGGAGATTGGGGGCTTGCTATTGTTTAACACATTTTTACAGAGCCGCCAATCATCTTTGGAGATTAACTTACGGAATGCTATATGCTGCTTCATTCTGTCAGCAAACAACAGCTTAGCACCATTTAGGATCATCTTGTCTTGCACTCATTACAAGCAGAGATAAAAAGGTGCTGATTATGGTCAGGTGCATGGCTTCAATAAAGCCAGAATTAGTGATATCTGTAGGCAATAGCAGTCAAGCAAGCAGGGGAGAACCAGGAGGGGTTTAACTTCCTGGCTGGGATGAAAGCTTTGGTGCCAGCTTTAACCCAAGAGGAGACCTTGAATGCACAGTCTTCAACAGGAAAACAAATTTTTGTTCCAATGAACATCACACAAGAAATTTTGATTCAGAACAGATTTTCAGTAAATAGTGTTTCTGTTTAACAAAACAAATTGATGATTTAAATACTCCAAGGAATCCTGTTTGAACTAATAATGAAGAGAGCGGAATTTTAATTTCTCAACATTTCATAAAATTAGGTAACTAGAATAAGTCCTGGAAATTTCATTAAAATCCAACAATTATTTGATTTTTGCAAAAAATTTCCAAAACAATGATTTCTTTACAGAAAAAAAATGTGGACAAATTTCCCATACTAATCTTTGGCCTGCCTGCTGAGGCAAGAAAAACAAGTTTTTTATCCAAAAATTCAGACATGCTAGAAAATATTAAAAAAGTTAATAAAATGATAAAAAAATACTTTGGTCTTTCCTCTTAATGATAACATAAATATTTTGACAATAGAACTTGTATAAAGTTTGGGGCCTTTTTTAATGAGCCCAAAAATAAGCACCAGCTTGTGATGTTTCTTTCTATGAGAGATTGCTGAAAAGTTATCAGCCTGACTCATTTTCAAAAACCAATATTTTAATGATCAAGCATCAACATTTTTTGAAAGGGTTAAAGAAATTTGAGAATTAATATACCAAATGAGTTCAACCTTGCTGTAAATATGTAGAATATCATACCTCTTTGGTTAGAGTGAGAACTTTTCAGTCCCTCACTCACCTCATTAAAGTACATTTTAAACCTAAGAAAGGTTCCTTTGATCTAGTGTCACTAAAATGGTATTTGTTAAGTAAGCAGAGTGCTGATAGCTTTTCTATAGTGCTTTTAATCCTGTCAAAGTAAGGTGCTTCAGAGTAAAAAATAAGAGATTCTGATAATATTTAAAGGTGTTTATTGAATGCACAAATTCCAGTGTGTATCCCAGAGTTCTTAGTTGTCATCTTTTACTCTTGCGTAGAAGACTTCATCATTGGAAGCTTAGAACTAGAATTATTCAATAACCTTTCTCTTGCCAATTTAATAACTGTCATCCATGACGATATGTTTGTCCGTCAGAAGTAGAAAAAAAACAGCTTATCAGATTTGCTGATAGCCAACAATCGGATTAAAGGGTTTCTCATAAGATTGTATATACTTGCCAAAAATGTGCCTAATACATATGCTAATGTCAGTTTTATTTATCTCTTAAATTGAAGGAATTATTTTTCTGCCAAATCCAATTGTTCTGGCTGCTGATCTTTCTTGAATCTAGTGGGTAATTCTGTAAATGATGGTCAATGGAATGTCCAGATTTCTTTTAGGTTCTCTTTGACGATCAAGTACAAGGTCAGCATAAAGTGAGAGATTCTTTTCCTTCTTGGAGAGTGACAACTGCTTACTTCCTTTGGTAGTGGGGCCATCAAGCCTAAAAGAAACATATTAGATCTTGCACTATCTAATTACTTCTAAAAAGAAAAAACATCAAGCATGCTAAAATTGATACAAAATGTAAGAAGATGAATCTGTTGATTTTTTTCAATTCCTATTTGAATGCTGAAAATTAAGACAGCTGTAGAATTGCAGTTAAATATTACTACCAAATATGATTTTTTCTAATCCCACTACAGAATTAAACATTATGAAACATTATCCAAATATAGACAATTCGCTGTAATAAAATTTTAATATTAGTTAACAAAATCTGACAAAATTAAAAAACAAATGATTAATGTATGTTTTTTTTAAAAGAAACACAGAAATCAAATGAATTAAATTTTAACACTCACGCACTCTTTCTTTTTTTCTTCTTGCAAAAGAGAGAAAATATTAGATTAGATTTTATATTGTGAGACTGATATCCATTCATGAGTGGACAGAGTGATTACAGAAAGGTCCATCTACAAAACTCTGGTCAAGATGCTAAAAGTAATGTTTTACAAATGTTTTACTTGTATTAATTATATATATATATATGTGTGTGTGTGTGTGTGTGTGTGTGTGTGTGTGTGTGTGTGTGTGTGTGTGTGTGTGTGTGTTGAAGTGACCCAATGTGTAACATATCATGCTTGATATCAGCTGATATGACAGGAAGGACAACACCTGGATTTGACAGCAGACTGGAGTGAAAGGCTTAATTAAGACCATTAAGAAGAGAAAACATAGATGGGCTGGTCATCTAAGAGAAAACAGGTGAATTATTAGAGTGACAGAGTGGACACCAAGGCAGTAGAAAAGGATTAGAGGGCAGTCAAAGGGTACAATGATCTGATCTGATACCTCATCCCCACCTGGCCCAGTATGGCCAGAGATGAGAAGTGATGGAGGTCAACCAAGGAAGTGTTCCTCCAACAGGTGTGAGAATGTCTTTGATCTGGATTTGTATATGTATATATACAGTGAGGTTCAGCCTGTACAATACCCTGGGGCCACTTGTGGTAGAGCATTACATGAAGAGATAGTTCATACAAATAAGAGGGGAAGATAACTGTTAAACCTAGCCTTGAACAGAATAAGATTGTAGCAATTAGGAAAACATCCTCTTGGGAGTCTGTTTCACAGAGCAATAATTTGTGGGAAGAATTTGTTCAAGTGAAACTTACTTCTCACTGATGGAATATGTAGAGAATGTGAGTGATTTGCTACAATTTAATTGGCATAGTAGGTCCTATCCATGACGGTTAGACCTGGCAGAACCAAGGAATGTATTTCATCTGAGCACTTTCCATGGAAGTAGTGACAGAGCAGTGAGAGACTCACCACATTCTGCTTGTGAGAGAGAAAGCTTGGAGAGTCGAAAATAATTTGTCACCCACAAGGACTTGGAGAGGCTTTTGAACTCTATCAAGACTGGAAAGTGAGGACTGGGCATCTCCTGATGACAGTACTCTATTTTTGGCCTAATCTGGCTCTTGCAATGGTAGAGGATGGCATAAGGAGTCAGGTACTTACAAGAGCTGTACTGGGAGCCAACCATTTTACGTTCATCTTTAGCAATGGATCATATGTATGAGTTCCACTTGGAATCTGTTGTGAATTTGAAGCCCAGTATTTTCTAAAAGTAAGGGGACATCCATTCATCATGAGTGGTGGTTGTTTGGAGGTCTAATGGTGGTGATGGAATTTAACTAGTTTGGTTTTCAAGCCATTAAATGTAACCAGCCAGTGTTCTCCCCACTAGGAAGTTAGCACTAGAGTGGAAGAGAGGTCAGCATCCAGACATTATCATGTCATCAGCAATGATGTTTACAGATGATTTGAGTATATTAGGCGGATCATTTATATAACTTAGAAAGAGTATTGGTCTGAGAAGTGAACCCAGAAGAACAACTGTGTTAACCGCCACGGTCTTGAAGGATGGCCATTAATAACTACCTTCTGGGATCTACCTGTTTGGAAAGAGTTTATGATTAAGAAGATGCTTACTAGTGATATCATAGCTGGAAAGCTTGTGTAGCAAACTTTCGTGCCACACCTTGTCAAAGGTCATTGAAATATCTAATACTATAGTTTTTCAGGTGTGTTTATTTCAAGAGCTTCACTAAGTTTGTGTGTAATGGAAATTAGGACAGCAGCAGTGGATTGGGTTGATCAAAACCCATACTGCTCATCAAACAGAAGGTTGTTCCTACTTAGGTGCTTGATGATATTGTTGTTGATTATAGCCTCAAAAATCTTACTGATGATACATAAGAGACTGATAGGTCTATACCGTGATGGAGAAGATAACTTGCTCATGTTCTTGAAGACCAGACATAGGTTTGACTCTTTCCACAGGCTTGGAAATTATTTCTCCTTCAAGTATTGATTGAATAACTGTTAAGATTGGGGATAACTTCAGGTTGATATTCTTAAGGACAACTACTGGAATTTTGTCAGGGTCAGTGACTTTCTTAGGGTCAAGACATTTTTAAATGAGTCCTAATTGAGCTGTAGTCAGAGAGATGTAATGTGAGTCTTCATGATATGTATGTAAGAGTATGTCTACAATACTATATATAGTGCAAACTGTTTGCTTCAAGCCGGGATTAAAATTCAACTGATTCATCATTAGACAGATATCTTTCTACTGTGTTGTCAGCATATGACAGAGAAAGGCAGCTTTCACAGCATGTTATTCAGAGGATGTAAACAACAGCTAGTAACTGAGAGCATTTAATTTGATAGCTGAATTGAACTGCATTCAATTCATTAACCAAAGAGCATAGTGTAAAGCTGGAAGTAGTGAATGTTTTTATGAAATCTACTTCACTCTATAGTGCTCTGTAGCATGTGCTGAAAAGTTCTTGACTTGATTAAGAAGCCTTTCCTCTGCTTGAATCTGCCATTCGGTCATTTAACCAGATTTTGGGAAGCAGGAAGAGCTGATAATTTTTCAGCATCCCCCCATATATAGATAGTATAGTACAAATCAACCTCAGACAAGATCATAGAGTTCACAGCATGAGTTAATTATGAATTCCATAATCCTTTCCATGTCTGTATAGTAGGTGTTTTGATAGGACTGCATATGATTTTGAATTTCGACTTTGACTGGTTGCCAACTCCAGATAGAGGTCTCAGTCTACTATAGTATTTAACCCATAACTGGGAAAAAAAGAAATAGATAAATAGCTTTAGTATTTGTCTATATTTCTGAGATGAGGTAGTATTTACACTATTTACATTATTCGGACTATTGTCCCTATCTTTGTTGTCATATGTATGGCGTTTTGGGTGTTGTAAACTCCGGCTTTCTTCAGGTGCTAGGAATTGTAAACCGAACCCTTTATTACGATCACTGGGGTATATCATTCTCATTCCTTGTGTGAAGCCTCTTTTGGAGGAAGAAATGGGATCACTGCCCCCTATGGGATGAAGTTGCCATAATAGATAGAGAACACCACTGGAAACTACATAAATTAAGGATTCAGCATATATGCTAGGCTATAAAATCTGTTAAGCCAACCAAGCATAGAGATGAATACAATATAGGAACCAGTAATACAGAGTGCCAGAGAAAATTATTAGTGTCAAAAATTGCAATATGAGCTCTGGTAAAAATACTAGAGAATACCATTAACATCAAAACTGCAATATGAATAATGGATATAGACGTTGGTTAGTTCCAGTGACTTGACCCAAAGCGGCTACAGCAGGGGTAAACAAGTAACTTAGAAAGTCGAGTTAGAGGGAGATAACTCAAAAAAGGGTTCACACAAGGAATGAGAATGATATACCCCAGTGATTGTAATAAAGGTTTCAGTTTGAAATTCCTATCACCTGAAGAAGGCCAGAGTGTACAACAGCTGAAACATACAAATTGCAACAAAGATGAGGACAATAGTTTAAATAATCTAAATAATATAAATAGCTTTCCCAAGGGTATTTGTGCAAAAGTCAAAGTAATGAACTTGACAAGACCTCAAACTCAGCTTGCCAAGTTCTTGTTCATAGCTGCTAACCATTACCACACCTGTACATTTAATATAGATACATCTGCACACAAAGTATATCAGTATTTCTCCACTCTCAAAAGATGTTATCACTTAACTATTTTCAAATTTAATTCTGAGAACTTATTGATATTTCTTTGTATACACACACATATATTAATTTATTTGTTTGAACATTATTTCTAAATTAGAATATGTTGATTGTTAATCCATTTCGTCAATCTCCGGAACTTTTCGTAACATTGTTTAGAATTGTTTACATCAAGATATGCTTTCAGAGAATATCTTGATGCTTTTCAGAGCAGAAATGAATATTACGATAAAACAAAAATTTGTGTTTATGCAATCTAAGATGTGTCATATAAATTGATGACTTCCCCTGTGTTGTTAAAGGTCACAAGTTTGAATTCTGCTAAATGACACATATTTTCCTAATAAAATTTCTCAAAAATATTCAGGTTGGTACATATATATAAATATACTATTTAATTAATAACAGAGTATCTACTCAAATATGAGTATCTATTAAAAATAATGTTCAAACAGATAAATTAGAATATGTCATTTGTTAATTCATTTCATAAATCTCCAGATCTTTCCATAATGCACACACACACATATATATATATATATATATATGTATATACACACATATATGAGAAAACAGTATATAAATCTTTATATATCAAGAATAAAAGTAAGAAAACCTTTGTAAATTTGACATTTTTCATGATTATAGGTCAGCTTCATCAAAATATCTTTTCATCTGATGAAACTAAAATAAAGTAGCAAAACATATCAATTATGTTTTTAAACCTTGAAGATATTTTGAATTGACTTTGTTTTTCAGAAACCATTTTTTAATCATTTTAGCCTAAGCAATGGGATAACGCAGCTAAAATGCAAGGGGTTACTGAAAGTGAAAGAAAATTAGAAGATTTTGCAAGGAACTGGAAACCCAATCTTCAACAGTAAACATAGGGATAGACCTCTACTCCTCTTCAAAAACAAGGAAGGAGTGTGAACTGAGAAATAAATGAACCTTTCTCCTCCTATAAAGGTTCTCTACTTGTTACTTATGTAATTATATATATATATATATATATATATATATATATATATATATATATATAGTAGAGCAATGAAAGATATTTGAAAAAGTTGTAATAATATAAATATTGAATGTGTGTTATTTGGCTGTAAGACAAAATAGAATCATGATGAGAAAAATCTTTAAAATCAGAACTGTATCCATTCATAATAAAAAATAAGACATTTTTTTAAAATCCTTTATGAACATTTTTGTTTAGATTCTAACATTAAATAATAATATTATAATATTAAATAATATTATTATAATATTATATATTGCCCTGATTTTTATTATTAAATAATATTAGTATTATATCATATATTGTTATGATTATGAATATTAAATAATATTATTATAATATTAAATAATATCATTATAATATTGAATAATATTATCATAATATATAGTGTTCTGATTTTTAACATTGAATAATATTATTATTATGACTTTTCAGACTTATTTTATTTTGCACTATATCTACATTCTGTAAGAGACAAATATGAACAATCTTTCTCTCTCTCTCTCTCTCTCTCTCTATATATATATATATATAGTGTGAAAAGAAAAACTTGTTCTTTCATACATTTGCCTTTTGACTTTTTACCTGTGGACATGGACTTTTCAGGAGATGTTTCCAGTTGGATATCTTGACCTGGGAAAAATAAAATAAGAAAAAAATATTTATTTATTTATTTATTTATTAAAATCTATTTTTAAATTAAAAAGAAATTTATAAACAAAAAAGAAAACTAAAATTATGGATGAAAAATTATTTTGCAGATAATAGGATTCCTGGATAAAGGACTCCCAGAGAAATAGAGCCAACATAAACCAGAAACCTATTGATAATAAATTATAATATTTCTTTCAGTAGGAACTGTCCAAAACCATTAGCTATTTTACTGACGTAACTACTATTCTTGGGCTAAGAAAACATACTCTGCTACATATGTCATCATATAATTTCCTGTCTCATCTTATAAGCCATTTCAATATCATGGTTTCATTTCCTTGATTAATACAATCACAATTCACATTTGAAAGCGGATTTTGCAGTTTCTAGTTAACAACAATATATCCTTTTCAACAAATAACATTTCCCATTTTTCTGGTGCATAAGATATTCTGAAATGATAATGAAGTTATTTCTCTTGTACTTTTATAATAAATTGTGTAATTTTCAAGTAATAATGGCTGACTGATCATTTTGCAATTATGCTTGTGTTTAGCTAATACTTGTTTGCTCCTGCACATATGTCTTTCTTCAAAACCCACATTGGCAACCTGTAGTCGATACTGTAACAATGTTGAGCAAATTTTAGTTTCTAGGAAAATGCATCATCTGATATAAGCAGTAACTGAACAATATCATTACACTCAAACCCTCGATCATAATGACTTGCATCTTCATGTTAACACAACCATTGATGGCTTCCAAACTGTTTAATCTACCCAATTTCACTCAGAAAACTTGTATCAACCCATGGTATTGTTTTCAAGTACTTTCCAATGATACCACATAGTGTAATCATTTTCTCAGGTCAATTTATCAAAATGTTACCTCATTGACAAATCAACCACAATCAAATTTGAAACAGGGTTTTCAATTAGAGTTTATAGGTAAATAATGATCATGTTTATATTGGAGTTCATATGTAAACAATGATCATTTTTATATTGAAGTCTATAGGTAAACATTGGTCATATTTATATTGGATTTCATAGGTAAGCATTGGTTGTCTTTATACTAGAGACTGTAGGGAAATATTAGATTTATTTAAAGTTTTACTGTCAGTGTAAATTGAATTTGGTTAGCACAAAGAAGCCATTGTAAACTAAGAATAAATTTTATTGACAAACTAAAAAGACAAATCAAAATGTACCTTTTTATGGTATTCTATCAAATCAGAGAGGGTACGATGAGGTTTTGGCTCTCCAATTATCACATATTTTCCATTGGAAAGTTGGTCAATCATGTAATGTCGGCATCTGTTGATATCTCTGAAAAAATATTTAATCCATGTACAATTCTTCTGTTTTCAAAATATTGCAAAAAAAAAAAAAGAACAAATTGAATAAAAATTTTTTATCTTTGTTGTCTTATGTATCTTCCAAATTTCAATTTGTAAATTTATTTTCTGATGACATTGGTTTATTAGCAAAATATGTTTGAGTAAAAATTTTCCAAATTGTCTTATATATTTACCATATCCTCTAAACCAGTGATTCTCAACCACCATGGAACACTAGTGTGTCATGTGATACTCTTAAGCGTGCCACAAAATGTTGTCTTGATATACATGATATACATATGTGTGTGGAAGTTGTGAGGATACAGCGTTAGTATTTAAATAGATGAATAAGTATTAAACTTTTTATCTCACATTAGCTGAAAAGGCCTCATCAGTTTTATTGCAATTTTCTACATCTTATTCGCAGGAATTAGGCTTCTCAACAGTAAATAGCATAAAAAATATGAAGCAAGAAAGACTACACTCAACTGAAGAAGAAATGAGAGTCTGCTTATTGCACATTCAACCAAACACTGAAGAAATCATGACAAAAAATCACCAGGCACAGATTTCATGCTAAATAAGTGGCACAAATAGCAAAATAAAAACATTGAAATAATTTAAGTTCATATTTGTGTGTGGGTGTTTTTTTTAAATCTACAGTTTATTTCATAATGTTTAAATGTATGCCCTTTAAAAGTTTTGCTAAGTGTGTTGTGATATTTTTATTTGTTCCTAGATGTGCTAAAAAGTTGAGAAACAATACTCTAAACAAATGATCAATTAAAACACTTAACTGACATATTTTAACATGAATAATTTAGTAAATGTAACATCATGCTAATTTGCCAAAAAAATACAAAAGCCAAATTGTAGAGGGAAATTTATCTTCGATTTTCATTAAATAGCAAATATGCACAAACAAATAAAAGGAGTAACTAAAAGAAAAAAATCATTAAAAGCACAATGTTATTGTGTTTCTTTTATGACTTTTGTTGAGTAGGGTTACTAACTCACAGGAAGGGGTAAGCAATCAACTACCTCATGGGTAATAGCTGTAGCTATTTATACTCTTTGGTGACTTCTGATATGAATAATCACCAGTATTATAAAAATCCCGAACAAAATAGTTATAAACACCGGGAATAAAAAACTTCCAGCATCATAAAACTTCCAACTTTATAGAAGCTGGGAATAAAATACTTCCAAAGTTATGAAGTTAAATACTTCTAAACTTGTAAAGGCTGGGAATAAAATATTTCTAACATTATAAATTAAAATAGTTTCAACCACATAAAAGACTAGGAATAAATGAAATATTAATGCAGAATTTAATTATTTTACCTGAAAGACAGAGAATATCCAAATCGACTTTCACTGACACGAATCAGATAACAGCCAATTTCACAATCACTCAATAAGCGTTCTGCTTCCCTAAAAAAAAGAGAAAATTAAATCATTAATGTTTATGTAAAGTATTTATTTTTCTTGTTCAAAATTAAAATGAAATAAATATGTTTGGATGCATGGATATTGTTATTCCATGTTAATATAAAAATAAAAATAAATAATATTACACTATATCAGGTTTTATTATAGAAGTCAATGTTTTCACTATAAAATCACTAAGAGAAACAGTTGAAATTTCTAGGGCACATAATTAGGAAAGAGGACTTGGAAAATTTGATGCACACAGGACAGATTGAAGGCAAGGAAGATAGAAGAAAGCAGCAAACAACCTACTTAACAAGCTAGTGAAAAAAGTTGGCAAACCAGCGATTAGGAGAGATAAGAAATAACAAACTTTACTAAGCTGACAAGGAAAATTGTGAAGAGCCATAATCACCAAGGTCTTGAAGAAACATAGCACATCAAAGAAGAAGAAGAAGAAACAGAAAGAAAACTACAGGAATTCGTAAAAATGGTGGTGAAGAAAAGCAAGAAGAAAAGACTAACCAACATTTGTAAGAAAACTGTATACTTCAACAAGAGGAATAATCCAAGACGTAATCTAAGAATTGGAGATGATAAAATCAAGCAATAAAGAAATTTAAATATCTAGGAAATGTTTAGACATATGATGGAAAGTGTAACACAAAAATCTAAAAGCACATTAGAATAGTAAAAAATGCTAAGGAAAATATTAAGAAACAGAAAAATTTCAATCGAAAGAAAGAAAACCATGCTGATTTACTATGTAACATCAATCCTTCTGTATAGCAGTGGATTCTGAACAATCTCACATGAAGAAAAGACTTCAAGCAACAGAAATATGGACTACACAGAATAGCATGGACAGAGTATGTGAGCAACAAAGAAATTTTAAGGACAATGGAAACAAAAAGGACAATTATACATAGAATCAGAAAGAGATAGCGGGGGCACAAAATGAAGAAAGAGAGCTTTGAGAATTTGACACTCACAGGCTGTATTGAAGTCAAGAAGGACAAAGGAAAACAGCTCATAAACAAGCTTGTGTAAATAGATGGCTAAACAAGTAGTGGGAGCGGTAGCAGAAAGACAAATATGACTAAAATCTACAAAAGATGAGAAGTTGTGGAGTGCCATGATCACTCACCCCCTAAAAGAACATGAGTATAGAAAAAGAAGATTAACCAGCTGATTGCTGTTAAAATTAACAGGATTTACTTATATTGAAACAAGAAATACATCATGTGAATTTAAACTCTATCAATCTGTAATTGGACAAATTTGGGCAAAGGTCACCGATGTTCAAAACTAACAGTTGCCAAAACACCAATGGTCACCAACATGCATGAAACTGTTCATATACACTCAATTCTAGTGATTTATATAGGTGACTGAGATCCACACCACTGGTTAGATAGAAATTTACTAAATTCTGATTATTTCTTTATTAATGAGTTTGAGACACTGCTTGAATTTTTACTTTCAATATAGAATATAGCACATCGGCATTTCATGCAACAAGATGAGTAACTTTCATTGATACATTATCCTTATTAAAAATATTGGTAATAACATTTTTTAATCAATTTCACATGAAGCATGACAAGTAAGGGTGCTGAGACACAAGGGATAACTGGGTGTGAAAGAATTAGGAATGGAAATATTACTAACTAGCAGTATAGCCCGGCGTTGCTCGGGTGTAATGAAAGCTTTAAAACTAATCCATGGTTCTGGAGCTCAGACTCTTTGGACATTGGCACAAAAGACTAAAAAGTTTCCAGTTAAAGCGAAACCGTAGACTGAAAGAAAAATGAATGGATGCAAGTCAAATTTTGATTTCCTGGTATCGATTTATACATATATATATTATCGATTTTCTGCACTATTGTAAAAACTGCAACCTTGAAACGTCTGAATATCGTTTCTTATGTCTTTGTCTATGAGTGTATCTAATTTGATCAAAATCAAACCTCTCCTTCTATAAACCGATTTTTTTGATTATTGATTTTCAATATTTATCTAGGATACCTCGACACAAAACCTAGCTAAGAGCATCTGCGAGTGTTCTAAGAACACTCGCAGATGCTCTTAGTACAACTGTGTAAATTTTCAAGAAAATCAGTTCAGCCATTTTGGAGTTTATAGGTAACAGATACACACACACACAGACACACACACGCACACACACACACACACACACACACACATACAAAGTTCCATTTATAAATAAGTTTAGATAAGCAGTAAGAAAAAACAGAAGAGTAATCAGGAGAATAGAAGAGAGCAATTTACATTGCATTTATGTATTGGTGTTGTCACCAAACAGGCTCAATACAGCATAAATTTCAGTTTGTAAATAAATTCCAAAAATGTAGAATATTCCCAAAGCTTGAATAAATTATGATTTTATATCTCACTAGCAGTATAGCCAGGCATTGCTTGGGTGTAATGAAAGCTTTAAAACCAATCCTTGGTCCTGGAGCTCAGACTCAGCCTAAAGAATATTTGTGTGAAGTTTGGTGAGAATCAGATAAAAATTGTGGATTTGTATAAAGGACATACAGACAGATAAACAGACACACACACAAACATTTGCCTTTTATATATGTATATTATCGATTTTCTGCATTATTGTAAGAACTGCAACCTTGAAACTTCTGAATATCGTTTCTTATGTCTTTGTCTATGAGTGTATCAAATTTGATTAAAATCGGACCACTCCTTCTATAACTCAATTTTTTTGATTATCAATTTTCGATATTTATCTGGGGTGCCTTGACACAAAACCTAGCTAAGAACACTCACAGACACTTATAGTACAAGTGTGTAAAATCGGTTCAGCCGTTTTGGAGTCTATAGGTAATGGACACTCACACACACACACACACACACACACACACACACACACACACACACACAGAGTTCCATTTTTAAATAAGTTTAGATATGTACTCCTTGATATTCTTAATCAGGTTTTGTTCATTGTTTTTTTTTCTACCACTTTGACTTTAACATTATTTATCACTGCTTCTATTGCTTTCCAGTGATCCTGATTGCTTCAATATTGTTTTTCATTCTCATATATATATCTCTTAGTAATGGACCTATAAGTTGTGAGAGCAGCAAAATCCTTTCCTTCCTTGATAGTCTTCACTTTCCACTAGAACTGCCTTGTTTTGATCTCGGACCTTTTCTGTTTCTCTCTTGTCTAAGGCGATACTGCATTTACATCACCATAGCTCCTTTTTGATTGACTGGTCAAACCAATCACCATGAGCAACTAATCACATAGTTAGGACATTCTCTTGCGAGCCTCTTTTGGTCATGTCTGGTCTCACGAAAGGCAAGCCATATTTTTTCTCTGCCATCATGGCAACATCTCACCTAAATTATGGACCTACATGCAAGACAAGTTCTTGCCCACTTTGCTCCATGAGGTAAGTTTCTTCCTTTGCTACAGGATCTCAAAGTGTTATTTGATGAAGATGTGAAGAGCCTGGGTTCATTCCATTAGTTTGATGTCCTTGAAATATTTTTGGTTAGGTTGGCTTATATCATCTTTGCAGAATGTGAAATGGCATTATCTTGCATTAATAACAAAGTAAAAGTGAAGTAAAAACTTTAAAATAGTTGTGACCTGTAAAAAATGTCTTGTTAAAAAATTCTCAATATTTATCTTTATACCATGGAGGCATTCATTACATTCACTTATATACTAATATACTTGGGAAAGGTTTGTATCCAAACTATCGCCCGGTTCACACTCCACCCATGTCTATTGAACAGGTGTATGGGACTCATCCCTTGTTCCTTGTTTAGGATGTGGTTTCCAGCTTTCTTTTTTCCAACCTTTTCACTCTTATGTAGCCCCCTGCACATCAGTTGCATTACCACCTTGCTCGGGGTGATATGATTAAAAAAAAAATTTTCTTCTCTCACTAGCTATGGCTAAATAGCAGGACAGATTGAATCCTATAGCCTTGGGTAGTGCCTAGTCTAGGAGAAAAAATAAAAATTCAAAATAACCTGAGGACCTAGCATACAGACAGAGGGTAACCTACACCATATTTTGTGGTCTTTGGCTGTCTGTCAAGAGCTTGGAAATTGTCTAAGTATTTGTTAGAGACTTTATATTTCAGGTATTTCAGCATGTCTTTATTTTCAAATACACTGTGGGAATTGAAGTCAACAATAAGCTAGCATAATAACCATTACTTGAGCACTTCAGCATGGTGTAATTGTTTTTTTACTCACAAAAAATAAAATACTAAGCCATAGAATAGTGGTTTGCTGTAGCAATATTTTAGAACCAAAAGTAAAGAAACACTAATTCAGTTCATATTTTTCTTATAAAATGAACATGAAACTGTATACCTGCGACTTATCACACCATGAAACCAAGGTGCAAATTCCCCAGATGGAGCCTTGACTTCATTCATTTGTGTTTCCACAAACCAATTTATTGTTGCTTTGGGAGATCCTGCTGGTCCATACCGACTCCTCCTCTCAGATTCAAAATATTTGCCTAATGCCTTTTGAGTGAAGTCATCTTCCAGGATTTCTCCTTCACTCAGTTCATCATCAGTGTCCTATAAAAACCACACAAGGCATCATTATAAAAATATCAATACACAATATACAATAAAAACAAAAATCATCATCACAATATCAGCATCAGTGTCATATAAAAACATACAAAGCATTATCATAATAATATAAAAAAATATTTCACAAATAATAATTAATTTTTTGTAATCAGTGGTTAATTATTCAAGTTCTAATCTAGATTGTAATTCCAGAATCAGGTTTGATTTTACTGTTTTGTTAGATTGACATTATAGATCAGAAGTCAACAACCTTTTGAAGAGAGTGGTTCAGAAAGTTATGCAGTGTCTTGGAGGAGGGCTATGATATCAAATGTGCTATAATTGTCTCAATCTCAGACCACTTTGTCCAGAAGGTTGCCTTTGTTTGAAGGTTTAAAGAAAAATCAATGAAGTTAATGTCATATTATTTAAACAAGGTTCCTTATTTTACAACAGGAATAATAGGGAAACAACCAAAACAATCAATAAAAAGTGCAAATTCCTTACTACAAACAAAATACAGTTAGAAAAGAACAATTATTTAATAAAACACTGGTTTCTGCTTATTGTTCAATAACTTTTCTGCATCAGGTGAAATATTTCTCAATAACAGATACAAAACATCATCCAGGTGATCATCACCTAACCTTGTTCTTAATTGGCATTTAATATATTTCATAAAAAAGTTCTTCAAAAGCATATGTACTTCTAAATAATGATACCATAATTTTCAAATTATTCAATTGACTTTTCTGCTTTGCAAAACATGTTTCTTATAAAAGTCAGCTGGGGATTTGGAATAAAATTTTGATTTAAAAAAGTCATCGCATTGTAAGTCACTTAACTTCAACTGATATTTCAACAGTTTCAAAATGTTTGAACATAAAAAATTGCAATATGAACTCTGGTAAAAAATGGTTACTGAAACATTAGGTTTATAAGTCCCAGATATTCACTTGCTATTGTCCTCAAGGCCACATGACTCAGTGCATATAGATGTTGGTTAGTTCCAGTGACTCGACCCAAAGTTCAATACCAGGCTACTGGAGTGGTGAACAAATACTACCAGAAGTGGTTTTGCACAAGGAATGGGAATGATATACCCCACTGATTGTAATACAGAGTTTAGTTAAAAATTCCTAGCACCTAAAGAAGGCTGGAACGTATAACGGCTGAAATATCATGGAAATGGGAACAAAGATGAGGACAATAGTTTGAATAATGTAAATAGTGTAAATACTACCTCATCTCAGAAGTATAGACAAATACTGCAACAACAGATATAATTTTTGTATCATACCTTTTTTTTCATAATCTTTTTGTATATGTATCTATAAAAGAGTCCTAAAAGATTACGAAAATAGTCAGATAAATTATTATTAAATGCTCACAATATTTCAGCTATATACAATCATCATTATTAAATAATTATGAAACCAAAAATTGATTGTTTGAATTACCTTTCCTTTAGTGGGTGAAGTTATCCTTGTCTCTTGTTTCTTATTTGTCCCTAAAAAAAAAAATAAATATGCAGTTCCATAGTTTTTACACATTTATAATTTAATAAAAATAATGAATAATGAATGAATGAACATCTATAAGGATAGAGAACACTCAGTATGTTGATTAAAAAGTAGCAATAATAAGACGGAATAAGCGAGTAATAAAATAATGGTAAAAATGATGAGTATATTGACTCAAAGTGCTGTGATAAAAAGCAGCAATAGTAAGATAATAAAAACTAGTAATAAAATAATAGTAATAATGATGTTTATATTGACCCAAAGTGTTGGGATAGAAAACCAACAACAGTAAGATAAAAACTAGTAATAAAATAATAATAATGATGATACATAATCCAAAATTTCAAAACAAAGACAGTTGTATGTACTGAGGAGATTACAAGAAAAGGAATGATAATTGCAAATACTCTCATATATATATGAGAGGATAGATAGATAGATAGATAGATAGATAGATAGATAGATAGATAGATAGATCTTTCATATAATTAACAGTTCAACATTATTTTCTTTGTTTCTAATAAATTTTTCTATTTTTTTCTATTTTGCTCAGTTTCTGGAAAGGAGCTTTTTCAACTTCAATGCACTTTCATTCAATATATCTTTCATGCTATTTTCCTGTTTTTGGTATATATTTAAATGTACATTGTTCAATGTCTGAGTACATTTAAATTTCAGATAAACATAAAATAAAAAATTCTTAACAAAAACTTCTGTTGGTTTTTAACAAAACTTGTAAAATTAAAAATGCCCTGCAAATACACCAATATATATATATGATAAAATATAGTTTTAAGGATATATGCTATATTTATGGGTTAAAGTGCTCAATATCAAGGATAGAGTGTATGTAAATATAAGTGGAGATTGAAGTCAACACTTAGAGATCCCAGTCTGCTTCATGATTAAACACAGTCATCAGGCCTACGATTGCATTTAAGCAAGAAGCAGACTGTCTCCCTTGGGTATTGACTTCAATGCCCACTTATATATAATATATATTCTGTGTTTTTGGATAGCAATTGGTTTTTAAGGTAAAAGTTATTAAAAGACTACAAACATTTTCTGTCAATTTTTAAAAATTACAAACAATCCTTCTTGGACAAGGAAAAATTTTGGAAGAAGAGTACAACCATCATCTGGTTAGGTAGAAACAAATAGTAAGTTTTATAGAACTTGTTTAAGAATGAATATTTGTAATTTGGAAAAGGTGATCAGTAAGATTAATTGACACAAAATGTCTGTTGTCTTTACTGATATATATATATATATATATATAGTCATCCACAGACAGATCTGTTTCGCTGTATCACAGCTCATCAGTATGGTTAGACTCCGATTGCTTATATATATATATATATATATATATATATATATATATATATATATATTTTCCATTTGTAAATGAGTTATTATGTGACCTAGGTTTCTACCATGAGTGGTGTCTTCAGGCAATTTGCAATAACTGATTTTACCGTTTACGATTTTTTAAGAACACTCATGTAACAGTGTTTTTTTGACAGAATTTTTAAATGCACAAGCTTTAAAATTACAAAGAATTATGGCATTTTCATCCATGGTTGTATGAACCCAAGAGTTATTTTCTAGTATGGTTGCACTTAGTCATAATTTCTGTTCTTTCATTCAACAGTTAGCTTTTGTTTGGGAATAGCATAATCTCAAATTTTTCTTTTTGGCACAGTCTACATGTTTTGCCACCGTTGTAAGGCTTGGCTGTTTTTTACTATACTTCATGTTATGTCTGGGTCTTTTCCATATTTTGATTTCAATTTCCATGTGTGGCTAGCCAATTTTGTACAGTTTTTTAAGTTTTCTATTTTGAATTTAGACCTGTGATTGAACCACCTGGTCTTAAAGGTGTCTTTGGTTGAACCTAAATATATTTTATCTTGGCCATTTGAGTCATGTACCTTTGCCTTGTAAATGATTTCTTTTATGTTGCAAAGTCCTTGAAGTGGACATTTATTTTTCTCCCTGCAATTGCATTCTTTATTAGTGGTTTTGTTTTGTACACTGCAATTTAAGTTTCTGACATTTTGTTTTTTTATGAAACTATCTAAATTACTAGTGCAAATGTAACTTAGCTCGATTGTGTTTCTGTTAAAAATTTTGTTTAATTCTGATCCTTTTGGAAAGTGCCTATCTGTTAGTTTTGAAGATATTTGTCCTATTCTGGTCTTTACCTCTAAATTAAATGGTGAGTTGAACCATGTAGTGTTTCATTTTCTATTATCATCAATCTGCTTTGTTGACAATTATATTGTAACATGCTTTTATGGCCAGATTTTCTTAGTGCATCTTCATAGATATTTTTCTTTTCATCAAATATTGATCTGTTTGATGAATTATTAGATAGTTTGTGTTCTATTCCTTTATGAATGTGTTTAATTATACTTTTTGGATGGTTGGATTTTGTATTTATTATAGATATATATATAACCTAGAGCCAACAGACCAACCAAGGTTTCACCAAATGGATCATCAGGGCAAGAGCCAACTTGCCCTGACGATCCATTTGGTGAAACCTTGGTTGGTCCGTTGGTTCTAGGTTAGCTACTTACTTATTTATTTGCTCTGCTATTGTATTGAGCACTTTACATGTTAGGTTCCACATCTCGGGGTTTTTTCTTTCGACTAGTACTTTGACTAATGTTCTAGTGCTTAGTTTGTTTCTTTTTTTGTTTCCATTTTTTCCCCTTTTTATACTCAGTGGGTTTTTCGAGACGATTTCAAAGATAAATTTACAGTTATATATATATATATAGCTTTGCCCTCTTGCCAACTCTGATCATGCTGTGGTTTCTGTTAATATCTCTCTACACTGCCCTTTCCCCAGGAACCGCCAACCAGCAGAATCTTTTACTATCAAAGAGTGGAGTGGTAGGCACTCCAAGATTTTTTATTCGATGTCTCTTGGAAAAATGTGTTTAGTCTCCCCATTGAAAACTGCACCTCTGAGGTCTTCTCCTGGGTGAAAGCTGGCATCAATGTTTTCATTCCAGCCAGGAAGTTCCATCTTAAACCCCATTTGCACCCCATGGTTCTTCCTTGCTTGCTCAGTCGCTATAGCCCACAGAAATCACTTCTTCCAGCGTTATCAAAGCCATGCATCTGACATAATAGGCATCTTTTAACCTCTGCTCATAATGAGTGTAAGAGGATCCTCAATGATGCTAAGCTGTTTTCTGACAGAATGAAACAGCATATAGCAACCAGTAAGTTTGGCTCTAAAGACTACTGGCAGCTCTGCAAAAGTGTGTTAAACAGCAGCAAACCTTCCATCTCACCTTTAATCAATAAATATGAGATCCTTACAGCTACAGCAAATAAGGCTGAGTGCTTTGCTGGCAGATTCTCCTCCAACTTCTCACTTAAATCATTTTGAGTATCCGTACTCTATATTCCACCTAACACTGAGGCTCAACTGAGCAATGTTTAGATTACCCACTCAACAGTCTCTAACAATTTTAAAGTTTGACCCCTATAAGGTGAGTGGAAGTGATGGAATCCCAGTCATCATCTTAAAGAAATGTGCCCCTGAACTCTCCTCTATTCTCTCCAAACTTTACAATTACTGTCTCTCTGCTTCTTGCTTTCCTGCCTGCTGGAAGTCCTCCTCTGTGGTTCCTGTTTTTAAGAACTTGGGAGAACCCTCAGTCCCCTTCAATTATTACCCTATTAGCCTTCTACTGTTGCCCTGGATATCTCCAAAGTATTTGAGAGAGTGTGTTATGCTGGCCTTCTGTGCAAGCTACAGAGCTATCATATATCTGGACATTTGTTTGACTTAAATTGTTTCTATTGAAGCACATAATGAATGTCATATTGAATGGGCATGCTTCCAGATCTTATCAAAGCTCTATCCTAGGTCATACACTTTTTCTGATTTTCATCAATGATCTCCCTGATGTAATCAGATGTTAAGTATATATCTATACTGATGACACCACCATTTACTCCCACCTCATTTAAAAATCTGCGATGCTGGAGTAGATAGACTAAACTATCGCCCGGTTCACACTCCACCCTCATCTATTGAACAGGTGAAGAGGATCATCCCTTGTTCCCTGTTTAGGATGTGGTTTCTGGATTTCTCTTTTACGTAGCCCCCTGCACGTCAGTGGTGTTACCGCCTTGCTCGGGGTGATATGAATAAAAAAAAAAACTTGCTGCTGCACTCCAAAAGGAACTCTTGTCAGTGGTGGGCTGGGGTAAGAAACTGCTTGTAAATTTTAATGCTTCCAAAATGAAGCTGCTATTCTTCAACCACCATAGACACCATAGACCATCTTTCCTATCTGCCATCAGCATGGATAATGCTAGTCTCCCTGAAAGCAATACACAGCTGACCTTAAGTGGAACGACTACATTGAATTAATAGCTAAATCTACTGCTAGGAAGGTCGAGTCCCTGTTTTGGGTCAGAAAGTTTTTCTCTTCTGAATCCATCATGCATGTATACAAATCTACCATCTGCCTGTGCATTGAATACTGCTGTTATATCTGGTTGGGCACTTTTGCTATTCCTCTTAGGGTTCTTGACAAAATACAAAGAAGTATCTGCAATGTAGTTGATCCTGACTTGGTGGCCCAACTCCAGTCTCTCAACAACAAGATGTGGCTTCCCTCTGTCTCTTCTACATAGACTTTCATGGATTCTGCTATGACAAGCTTAGCTCCTTGGTTCCCCCTCTGCATGAATTTACTTGAGCTGCTAGACTAGCAACAAGATCCTACCCTTTTACAGTGAAAATAGTCAAGTGTAACCACAGCTTTTACTCTACCAGCTTCTTTTCTCCCTACTTGTAGAAATCCCTGTATTCTTGCTTCTCTGATAGTTACAATTTCCAAGAGTTTAAATGCAATGTCAACTGTCATCTCTTGTCTCCTTCACACCCATCTGTCATCTCCCTTTTCTCTTTCCTCTCATGCAACTCTCTTAACATCAGTGTTTGCATCCTTCCCTTACCTATTTCCTGACACCCACTGTGACCTGTTCTCCTTTCTCTTGACTCTCCTATTATATAACCCCTGCACACCAGTAGCAGTTAGCCTTGCTTGGAGTGAGACGATTATAAAAAAATATATAATCACTGTTTGAATTTCTGGGATGTGGAGGGGGGTTACCATTATTAACATGCTGACTTTTGTCCTCGTCTTCATTGTCGTTATTACAACATTTGACTGTTGTGCACTCCAGCCTTCATCAGGTGCATGCCATTTTGGATAATCTACAGAGAATTTCAAACTGAACTATTTATTTAAATTACAGGGATGGATTGTTCTTGTTCCACTGTCTATGTCTAGGAATATCTTATCTAGTTGGGACAATAGCCCCATGGATTAAATCATTGGTTCATAAATTTAGTGATCTAGCAATTGTGAGTTCAATCCCTGAGCAGGACAGCCTGTATTTGGACTCAGTGAAAATGATTGCAAGCAGTACTAAAATAAGAACAAGATTAGATATCCAGAGATTAGAAAACAAACATCCTTCAACAAAACATACACACTTTAAAGATCCTGGATTTAATTGGTGTCTGGTAAGTATATAGGTAGTAGTTGAAGTATATTGAATTATGCTCTTTCCTCTTTACGAATAGAGTAACAGAGAGACTCTCTCTCTCTCTCTCTTTTTTCTCTCAATACATACATCCTTTTCCCTCTTTCTATTCTTCCATATTTCTGATAACCTAGATATTAACCTGGACATTGCTTATGTGGTTAACTGATGTTATGCAAAAATCAATCAATAAGTAACACTCCAGCCAAAATCTAATCAGAAATGCATAGGCATTAAGAAAATATAAAAAAAAACTGAACACATGCATAACTCTTTAGTTGGTAGACTGTTCACACAATGTGTGCCTGGCATTCATGTCAGTTGTCAGAGATTCAATCAGCACATCAACTAGCCAAAAGGAAATACCTCCATGAAAACCAGAGATGTGCTAAAACAATATTTATGAAAAGAATATACAGAAAACCAAAGAATGAATTCAAGAGTACAATCCATACACTTAAATACCCAGAACATAAAATAACATAGCACAAACAACAACCTGATACTACTTTCCACCTGAAACAAACATGATTAAACAAATATGCTATATTTACATAAATATACATATACATGGAAAAACCCCTTTATAACCTGAACACAACAATACATATACAATAGAGAACATTCACATGAATACTACTTTGACATATACAAGAAATATAATAAAGACACAAAATACAAAAACGGACAGAAATGATAATCATTCACATATAACAAAAGATGTAACATTATGGAGTCAATAACAAAGTACAAATGATGGTATACTTAATAAAACCAGGCCTTTATTCATTTATTATCTCAACCTCATCTATACTGTAGACCCTTCAGTTTGCACACTGAGCATAATTTAAAAACAGGTTTTTAAATATCCTGAATTTAATTTGTCCTTCAGTTTGCACACTTATATTTTAAAAACAGATTTTTAAAGATCTTGGATGTAATTGGTTCTTCAGTTTAAAAATTTATCATAATCTAAAAACAGGTTTTTAAAGATTCTGGATTAAATTAGTCATTCAGTTTGCACACTTATCATATTTTAAAAACAAGTTTTTACAATGTGTAACTGCATGTCTACACTCATTTTTTCATTTTTTTAATGTAGTCAAAACACATTCAACCCTTGATTTTTAATTCACTGCTTATCTTTCTCATAGACTGGTTAGCAATCAAGGCTAAAGTACTTAGCTTTACTATTTTACAATTTTACTATTTTATTAGAGCAAAGTGATGTTTTATTTCCAAAACAGCAGGGTTATCATTCAATAAAATTATTATTGGTGGCACTTCTATTTCAAAAACAGCATTAGTTATATTAAAACACGCACACACATATATATTTGCACACACATAAACACACATACAGACACATATATATTGAATTTTTATTAGAATTGTTGTTAGAAAAGCATTTTTTAAATGAAAATTTATAGGCAACATTAGTTTATTAAAGTTTTGATTTTGTTTTTGGTGTATACATGACATGTTAAACTGCATGATAATGTTGAAGTACTGAAACCAACATATATTTTTAATTTTTATGAAAGAAGTATTCTCCATTTAGGCAGTTGAATTCATAAACAATGCTAAGTTGTTAGAATCTTTAGATAGATAAATTGAAACATCGATTAATGCAAACAGATTTGAATAAAGAGATATAGAAACAGTCATCAATGTATAGAGAGATCAATAGACATGAACAAAAAATACAGAGATGGATAGATAGATAGATAGATAGATAGATAGATAGATAGATAGATATGAACAGACTAGGATAGATACATAGACTGGAACATTGTCCAATGCAAACAGATTTGAATAAAGAGATATAAAAACAGTTATCAATCTATAGATTGATAGATAGATATGAAGAGAAATAAAGAGATAAATACAGAGATAAATACAGAGATAAATGAAGAGATAAATAAAGAGATAAATACAGAGATAGATAGATAGATAGATAGATAGATACGAATGAACATACTGAGATAGATAGATAGATAGATAGATAGATAGATAGATAGATAGATAGATAGATACGAATGAACATACTGAGATAGATAGATAGATAGATAGATAGATAGATAGATAGATATGAACAGAATGAGATAGATAGATAGTTAGATAGATAGATAGATAGATAGATAGATACGAATGAACATGCTGAGATAGATAGATAGATAGATAGATAGATAGATAGATAGATACGAATGAACATACTGAGATAGATAGATAGATAGATAGATAGATAGATAGATAGATACGAATGAACATGCTGAGATAGATAGATAGATAGATAGATAGATAGATAGATAGATAGATAGATACGAATGAACATACTGAGATAGATAGATAGATAGATAGATAGATAGATAGATAGATAGATACGAATGAACATGCTGAGATAGATAGATAGATAGATAGATAGATAGATACTGAAAATTTTGCCAAATAGGCAGTTGATATTTTGTTACATACCTTTATTATATTTATCAAATTTGATGGTTGCTTGTTGTTGCTCATGAACTGCTTCTCCAACTTTACTTAGTTGGGCAATAAGCTGTTTCATCTCATCTGCATGTTTTCTGCTTATTTCTTTCAAGCGCTTATATTGTTTACGAGCTAGAAATCCACGTGCAACTGGTCAAGGAAGAGGAAAAGCATCATTTAGTCTCATATAACAAAAAATATTAAAATAAGAAAAATTTATATATATATATATATATATATATATATATATATATATATATATATATATATACAGTATTGTGCAAAAGTATTAGGACAAGAACTATTTTATCTTTTATGAAGCATATTGACAGAAAATAAACAATTTAATTAAAGTAATTTTATTTGATTTACTCAACAAATACTTTAACAAGAAAAAATACTTGTTACAAAATAAATTTAATATTTAATATAATAGCCTTTTGCTTTGATCATAGATGTTATTAAAATAAAGTTTAAAAAGGAACCTTTAAACTATGTTGACACTATTTAAAGCTCAATTCGAGAGGGGAGAATAAGAAAAAAGTCAGTCATATCCAAGGATAATAGAATAATGTGTAGTTTCAAAATAACTTGTTTAATAGAAACTAGAAAAAATTAAATTTAATTTCTTTTTAATACATTCCTTTTACTTCTAGTTTTAAATAACCAATATTTATTAGCAATTTATTTCGCTTTTCACCCTGTATTTGATTTTCAGTGAGGTTTTTAGGAAAATCACCCCTGTCTTGATACCTTTGCACATTACCGGTAGTGTACAAAAGTGTTAGGACAGGGGTGATTTTAAACTTTATTTTGATGCCACATAAAATATAAAATAGTTCTTGTCCTAATACTTTTGCACAGTACTATATATATATAGGTATGTAAAATAATAAATATACATATGGGTATAGACTCAACTATATACACGTATAAAAAAATATTTTTGAGGTGTTAACAAAATAGAATTTATTGTAGTATAATAGAATTATTAATTATATATTAATAAATATACATATTATCCTACCTCAATGACATGACTTCGAGTTTCATGCATTATGCAATCATCAGGTGCATATTGTAAATTGACTGTTTAAGAGATGTGAATTTCAGTCCGCTCCAAGTTCATAAAAAATTTTTAAATTATTAAAAAAAAATTTCTAAATAACATTCTGGGAGGCATAATCAAATGGAGTATCTGTCTGTTTCTCTGTTTGTTTGTTTCTCCCTTCTTTTCTGTCTTCTTTCTTCCTTTCTTTTTCCCACAAATATTTATTATTAATAATTATGAATTACATCCCTTTGAATTCATCTCCCAGAATTGTAATATTTTAAAAATTTTAATTAATTTATTTTTTTAATTTTAATTTTTTTATTTTCATGTAGTTTTTGTCTATTTATATTATACTCTTTATAAATTAAAAAGTAATACCTGAACAGAATTTAACTTCCACAAACATTGAGTGAACTTAAATTAAAATCTCTTAAACAGTTTATAATATGCACCTTATGATTCTATAGTGCATGAAACTCAAAATCATGCCATTAATGTAGGATAATATGTATATTTATTAATATGTATAATCACGAATATATATATATATATATATATATATATATATATATATATATATATATACTAGCAGTATAGCCCGGCATTGCTTGGGTGTAATGAAAGCTTTAAAACTAATCCATGGTCCTGGAGCTTAGACTCAGCCTAAAGAATATTTGTGAAGTTTAGTGAGAATCAGATAAAAATTGTGGATTTGTATAAAGGACATACAGACAGATAAACAGACACACACACAAACATCTTGACTTTTATATATATATATATATATATATATATATATATATATATATATATATATATATATATTATCGATTTTCTGTACTATTGTAAGAACTGCAACCTTGAAACTTCTGAATATCGTTTCTTATGTTTTTGTCTATGAGTGTATCAAATTTGATTAAAATCGGACCACTCCTTCTATAACCCAATTTTTTTGACTATCAATTTTTGATATTTATCAGGGGTACAACTGTGTAAATTTTCAAGAAAATTGGTTCAGCTGTTTCGGAGTTTATAGGTAACAGATACACACACACACAGAGACACACACAGACAAAGTTCCATTTATAAATATGTTTAGATTTATATATATATATATATATATATATATATATATATATATATATATATATATATATAGCATTATGATGATCCACGTATACTGTTTTAATATGTATAGGAAAAACTACTAAAAAATTGTAAGTTTAAAAATTTATTTTTTTGACAGTATTTATTTATTTCTCTTATTATATATATATATATATATATATATATATATATATATATATATATATTAAAATTAAATACATATAGGCTAGGGTTAAATAGGGACTTAGGTATTTTGAATCTTTATAAATATTTCAAAAGTTAAACATTTTTCTTTAAAACAACATTTAAAAGTATTATTACAGTTAGATTTGCGTTTAAAAATATTAAAAACACTGTATCGCCTTCTATATCACGTGATGTACACATCTTGCGACAGACGCTTCTCATGACAAATGCTTCTAGTTTAAATTTTAAAATCATTTGTTTCTGATGAAAGGCCAAGGCCGGTCTGAAATATCAAATATATATATATATATATAATACTAGAAATAAATAAATACTGTCAAAAAAATAAATTTTTAAACTTACAACTTTATATATATATATATATATATATATAGATTCATGTAAAATCTTTTGTATAATAAAGACGGAAGCTGAAGGTTTGCCTGAAATAGGCCTATACTTTCGCTTAACCATGGAATAACGTGTCTGTTGTAATTTTTACATATATATATATATATATATATATATATATATATATATACTATTAAACCATAGAACTGAACTGACAACAGTATTATATAAACATCACAAATATTGCTTGTTAAAATTCAATTAATTATATTGTTCATTTATAATTTATGCTCTAATAAGACATAAAAATTATGTTATTAAAATTAATGACCCACACAATACTTATTTGGTTTTCATAACTCTAATAGACCATATCATAATTATTTAATTCAAATTTTAACAAACAATTTAGTCCCTTTACCAAAAACAGTATTATAAAATTAAATTAAAATAAACTAAAATCTGACTTTTTTTTTTTAATCATTTCACCCCAAGCAAGGCATTCCACTGCCACTATTGCGCAACAGGCTACATAGGGGAAGGTGAAGAGAAAGAGTGGTTAGATATAGGAAATGTCAGAAGGAGGGTGATAGATGGGTAAGGATACCGAGGCTGGGATTGGGTAGATGGGAAGAGTGTTTGAAAGATGGTTAGTGTGTTAGAAGGTGTCTATTGACCTTACATTTAAATTCCTGGAGATTGTAGCCATTGGGGAAGCAATCATGCGGAAGGGAATTCCACAGTCGGGAAGTGCGAGAAAAGAAACTGTGGGAGTAGAAGTGATGGTTGCATTTTATCGGTTTCACTGTAAATTGGGTGGAATCTAGTTGCTAATCTAGTATCTCATGCAAATTCATACCTAGGGGACACCAGTGATCTAAGTTTGTCGGAGCAGAAGCCATGAAAGTATTTATAGAATAGACACGGGGTAGCCACGTCGCGCCAGTGAGAGAGACTGCAGGCAGTCAGCCAAGTTGGTATCGATCACATTACAGACTCTTGCTGCCAAAAACTAATTTCTACACATTTGAATAATGTATGTAGTATATTCTCCATACAAATTAATAAGTGTTATTTTATCATGTAATAACACAATATTTTCTTCATACGACCTAAGTGTTCAACTTCATAGTTCAACCTAATTCTAACTTTTGATTGAGTAATACTAACACACCAATAATTCTATAGTTTAACTTCTTCCAATGCAGTCAGTCAGTTAAGTGCCATACGTGAAACACGCTTGGGCAATCATGTCTCAAAAGAGACATGACTGACTGGGTAGAAGATTATCCCACAGTAGGTTGCCATTGCTTTCTGCGGTAGACTGGTTGCCACCCAAGGCTATAGAACCCAATCTGTCCTGTTATTTAACTCATAACTGGAAGGAAGAGACGGATTAATACCTTTCCCAAGGGTATTTGTGCGCAAGTGAACTACCCATCCTTAACTTTTTGAATAGCTATGAATTCATTTTATATTTTCTAAAATAAACAATTTTCACCATTTGTTTTTAAAATATCATCTGAAGAAGAACAATAATGTTCTGAAGCATGAAATTTTCTGTTTAGTGATATAATGCTTTCATAAACCATTGTAATAACAAAATTATAATATTACACTCTACTCTGTATATTGTTATCGTTTATTATGTGCTGCTTCATTATATTTTCTTTAATGTTATATTTTCTGCTACTTCATTATTATTTATTATCATTATTATTTATCATATCATTTATTATAGCTGTTTCATTACAATTCCTTTATATCATATACAGTCTGAAACCTGTTCCCTTTCAATGGTGAATTTGGTACTGTGAAAAATTTAAAGTAGCTTAATTTTTACTGACAAGGTAATTCGACCAACCTGGGTGATGTGATGTTTTGCCCCAAACACCTACAGGCAGAGCCAGTGCAAGGGTGTGGTGCACCTCTGAGTATAATTTATGCACCCCACCCGCACTCGACTTCATTACATCTCAAATTTCCTAAGGCAGAATTCCTCCAAAATATTAATTTTATTTTAAACAAATTATGAACAATAATTGTTCATATGCAATATAGACAAACAATTCAACTAGAAAAATTGAAATTTATCTAAATACAAATTAAAGACATGTCATAATAGATTATTCCATTTTAAATAAATCAACAATGTTTTGCAGCAATTTTTAACATCAACTTGAGAAGTTGAATAATTCTAATACATTCAACATCATGGATAAAAAAATAGTGAATTTTATATAGTTTTTCTTCAAGACTTTGCTTAAACGAAGCAAATTCACAGATTTCGACAAAAAAAAGTGGGCAGAATGAAATCAAAACCCATAAAATTTTTTCATAGTTAGTCATGCTTAGTCTAATTTGTAATGTATATAAATGTAGGTAGAAAAAAGCAAATTCAGATGATAGCCAGAGTCACAAAGTACTGCCCCCAATCAGACTTTGCTTCCCATCCCAGATGAATGGTAGTATACACCAGCCCTGCTTGTGTAAGACATTATTATGAGTGTGTTAGTCACATAATACACAAGCTCAATCACTGGTATCTCACTGCTGAGTAACCCTGAGAGAGGCGAGGCTCTGTCACTATTAAGAAAAGGTAAGGGTCTCGTGTCGAGTTGGGAATCTCTTTTGTTTGAAATATTCTTAAAAGTAAGTCATTTTTTTTTTTTGCTTAATTTTAAATTTTAAGCTTTTCATGTTTAATTGGTTTTCTTTAATTTTTGTTAATTTTTTTTTTATTTTAGCAGAAATCTCTTTGACTGGCGCGTTGCTAGTTTGTTTCTTTCTTTCTTTTTCGCTGACCCTACATTACTCTCTTCTTTCCTCCTCTTTGCCGGCTGTAATTTGGCAGTCATGCTTCCATCTTGGGTCATTCACTGGCTATTTCAGTTTATTCATTTGGTGTAACCAAAAAGTTAAAAATAATTTTTATCTTTCTGGTAGACCCTTGTGTCGAGTTGGGAATCTCTTTTGTTTGTTCAATACAGCTTAACTTTTATACACTCAACACAGCCCTTTGCTGCTGACTGGGTAACCATTTTAGATAATGTTCATGTATATGCTGTAAATTCTTATCTGATTAATAAAGTCTTTTCTGATTTCATGTAATCTTCCAGATTAGTTTTGGATGGTGTGGATTTTTCTGTTCAGTAAGGATGTAATTGGCTAACATCCTCACATATACAAAAAATATAGAATAAGCTGTGTGACATAAGTTGTTGAGAATACCTAAATAGCTTGCATTGCTGGGAACAAACTAAAATAGTCAGAGCATTAATCGTTTCTGAAAAAAAATCATTTTTTTTTTAAGACTGACACTTAACAACTTCAGTGACCATCCAGTTAGGAAGGACTTTATTATAAATCTCTGGCTATAAATCATAGTATCCGAAGAAAATAGTTAACATTGAAATCATCTGAGGAATATAAGATTGAGGAGATACTGAAAAGTTCTTGGATTGATTCACATCGCAAAATTTGACCAAATGACCAAGCTCCAGGCTTTTTGGAAAATTTTTCTCAGCTGGGCTGAGCACTTTTTAACTTCTAATAATGACCACAACAACATGTATCTACTGTCATAAAAAAGTCTATTCTCCTTTTTTGTTGTTAGGCGGTGTGAAATATAAACTGTCTGAAACAAACATTCTTGCTAAATATGAAGGCTATTTAGAGATATAAAGGGCACACATACCATACCAAGAGAGATGATAAAAAGATATTATTAAGAGCATTCATATTTAACTACATTACATTCTTGTTGGTGATTTCTTGTGAAATGATGCTCATGGCTGGGTAGACCAGTTGAGGTTATATACCAAAAACCAAGATATTGCTTGAGAATAATCAACATTATGTGAAGCAGAGAAAGTCAACATATTCAAAATATCTAAATTAATCTGTGAAAATAATTTGCAGTATATTGGTTATGTTAGTCACTTTGATATGTGGTCTCCACATAAGTTAAGTAAAAACGAAAGCCTACTAAACCATATTTAAATATTTTGTTTTTGAAGCATATGAGGGATGAAAAAGTGACACATTTTAGAACACAAGTAAACTACTGTTAACTGTGCCAAAAGATGGTCTTTATTTCAAAAAAAAGTAATGATACATATTTGATGAGATTTTAAGAAAGTCCTTTGTAAAGGATTAATAATTCATTTGAACAAGTTAAATGCCATACGTGAAACATGGGTGGCCAATCATGTCTCAAAAGACTGACGGGGCAGAAGATTTTCCCACAGTAGGTTTCCATTACTTTCTGCTGTAGACTGGTTGCCAATGTGTGTGGAGCCTCATGACATTGCCATTGAAGATTCAACCCATGCCAACCAGCCACAGGAAGACATGTTGAAATAATATTCACACAAGAAAAAAAAATATATATTGAAAATCAAGAATTAATTTAAAAGACAATCCACACCATCGAATACCAGAACAAATTACAGCATAACACATGCCACAACAACAACCTGCTACTATGTTACACCTGACACATATATAAAATGAAATATGAGCTATTCATGTGAAACTCTTTATAACCTCAACACTGAAATATGCTTAAAACATTCACATGTAACAAAATCAGTAAACTAATGGAGTCAACAACAGAAATAAAAACCTTTGCATTCTTTCATCTATGATCATAGTGTACAACTAAACCATAATGGTCACCCCAATGTTTCAACTATACTATAAAGTTAATGCTGAAACTAAAACAGATTTTTTAAAAATTTTTCCTTAAACAGTTTTGGCCACAATTAGTAATTATAGATTAAATACCAGAGAAGACTGTGCCTTAGTTAATTGATTTCCTGTTTACTTCTCTATGATTTTAAGTTCAGAGTTTTCCTTTTCCTAGGTTGATTGCCTTATCAGATCTAACCTACTTATATCTCTAAAAGACAATTTCTGAATAATTAATGGATACTATTTTTAATCTGATGTATTTTTATTACTTTAGATATTATTTTTAACAGATACTCATATATGAGTAGATGGTCCATTTATTTTACACAGTATTTATTTCATCTACCACATTCTATACGTGAGAAAAGTTAATAAAGAAAATGTGTCCTCTGGCAGGAGAAACTGTCATAAATAATTATAAACCCCTTAATATTTACATATACAAAAATACTTATAAAAATGAGAAACAATAATGAGTAAACAACAAAATGAGTATTATTTATTATGTTTGCTTTGTGGTGTTAGAGGTCAAGTGTAAATAAAATATAGATCAAAATCTGACAAAATGATAACATAAAGAATAAGTAAAGTGTCTAGTATCATAACTTTTTTTATTAATATGTGTAATGAGTGTCAAAATAATTTAGTTAAAAAATACAAGAAGTATCTTTAGTTTTTTACCTTGATTTTTGTTGAGTGCTAACAGACATGTTGAAATAATATTCACACATATATTATTATATTCTGAAAAAGCAACATGAGCCAAAAGCTGACTGTCAATATTAACTTCTTGTCTAATAGTGAGAATGTCACGTGTTTGTGCATGTAGAGGAGAAAAGTGGGCTTGATTTTTATTGGTGTAAAAATAGTGAATTAATGATAATCATAATTGTTATAATTATTTTATTATAATTATTTTTGACATTATAATTATTTCATATTTATATATTTTTTATGGATATAACAGGGTGACAGTATAATTAATTTTTTATTTATGTATTTCTTCATAGTCATCACACTACTATTTACCTATAGCTAATGTGATATTTCATATTTACTTTCATAATATTGAATCGGCCTTGTGTTTTTGCTATATGCATTTATTTTGCTATCTTGAATTCTTAATACATTCACGAGACACAACTTATAAGCACTAAAGAACTCTCATTACCGCTAAGAAGAGAAGAGATAGATTTATGTGTTTTTCAATTTCATCTTGAAGGGAAATGGCAGTTAAAAAATAACTCATCTGAAAAATTCAAGTATCTAAAAAGAGCAACTTTGTGTGGGTTTTTATAACCTTTGAATTTTTGTGACCAATAATTTATCCTCTGTAGAAAATAAGGGTAAAAGAGCATTGACGTAACACAATGAGAGAAAACTGGACAACACCAAACTTGAGTGGAAAAAAAAGCCTTTATAACAGAAAGAAGAAAGAAAGGGAAAATACAAAAAAAGGTTTAAAAAATTGTTGCAAAAAAAACAGTGGTTTTCGCGAGGACTTGACTGGAGGCAGTAAAGTTCATTCGGTTAACAGTTCTTCTTATTTTTTGTTGTGATGCCAGAATATATTCATCTTCAGGTTGAAGAGGGATTCAGTTTTCGGATGCTTTGCTGCAATTGTTTGAACATCCTTAATCCTATGTTGTCTTTTAGATGGCTCCATTTTTGAACACCACGTTTCTGCTGGTTGAGTTGATTTGAGCTAAATTTGTCCATGTTGACTTGTCAGTGTCACAGGAAAAAAGGGCCGTGATAGACTGCTTTCCACCCAAACCAAGGGCAGGTAATAACAACCCCTACAAAGGGAGACATTTCATTTATCTATATAATATTTCCAATATTCACCCCCAAAACAATAAAGATTTATTGCAACATAATCTGCTATAAAGTTCCAAAGGTTTCAAAAGGAAAATTATGTTCTGTCCAAAGGTGGGATGTCCTTTTCTTTTCCTTAGTTAAACATTTCAAAGATGCATGCAATATTAAAATGAAAAAAACTTTCAATTTAAAATTTTTTTTTTTTACATATGATTCCAACGATGATTTGCAGTAGAATGAGAAAATTCTCAATACTTTTAGTTTTTACAAAGAATTCCAAGGTTGACTTGTAGTAGGATCAGAAAAACCCAACATTTTCTTTCTTTTATTTGCAAGAGTTTCAAATTTGATGGAGTAGCATGAGAATAATTTCTTAGTATTTTTTTGTTTTGTTTTCGCAAGAATTCCAAATTTGATGGAATAGAATAAGAAAAAAAGAACCAATATTTTTAGTCTTTACAATGATTTCAGAGAAGAAAGGCAATAGAATAAAGAAAATCTCAAGGTTTGGTGGTACTAATTTCTAATCTAAATTTTAAAACATTTAAATGATCAACTTTCTTTCTGTTTTTTTTTTTTTACAAATGACTTAAAGGAGAGACTGCAATCACAGAATATAGAATCTTTATTATTCTACCACATAATTTATAGAAATCTTAGTTTCAAACAATGTTTACTTTAGTAGTATATATATATATATATATATATATATATATATATATATATATGGATCATTGGAGGAATCTTATCTTCTTTTTTTATATTTTTGGCTCATTTAGGGCATTTTGAATTCTGTCTCAAAGCATTACTATGATCTGAAACTTGACTGGAAACATTTGAATTTTCCCATTGCTTGATCCTTCTGTGTCAGGAATGTTTCTAGGATGATGTGCATGTATTAATGACAGTTCCTGTGGATATAAAAGTTTAATAGAATGAACTTGAACAGAGCCATCACCCTTTTTCATTTTCACAGACAGAACATTGTTGTCATCAGCAACAATTAATTCCAAGACCCTTCTCAGAAGCCAAAATGGTCTAGTTTTGGCAGGGTTTTTCCACAAGAACAACATCACTAACGTTGAGTTTATTCTGAAAATTAACCTCATGCAGATCACTGCACTGTTCCTTCAAACTCAACAGATAGTCTTAATACCAAAGCTCATGAAATTTGGCTAACATGGCATCACAATTCTCAATAGATTTGATTACATTTAATCTCGAAGGAGGATCAGATCTCCAAACATTCTTATCATCTAGCTTCAATACTAACCCTTCATTAACATTAGGACAAAGAAAACAATTTGGGGTAATTATTTTGAGGTTCAAATCTATAGGATATCTGTAAGTAAGAGGTCTAGAGTCCATAGCATTACGAATATCAGATATCACAGTGAGAAGATCAAAATAATTGATTTTGGAACATCCAATTGTTTTATATAAACAAGATTTAATGATTCTGATCATGAGTTCCCATGTACTCACAACCCAAGCAGCATATAGGGGAATTTTAATTTAATTTGTTCTTTGAACTTAAACACTGAAGTTCACTCGAGGACCATTCTATAGGGCTTCCACTGAGCCATTCAGGCCCTGAAATCCACAGACCTAGATCCTGTCAAAATTTCTCCAAGGTTATCCCCCTTGTGAGCAAAGCTGCTGGGTTTTGTACAGTGTGAACATATTTAGATTTTACTAATAAAGATTTATTTTCTTGAAGTTCCCTAATCATCAGATTAATATCCTTAAGTCTATTTTTGACAAATAGATTTTTGGTTCTAATGCCATCAATCAATAGCCATGACAACACAACCTGCAAGTCTACTGCTATTATGACATTTTCCAATTTAATTTGTGAGTATGCTTTCAATAAGGGTAATAAACACTTGATAGCCAAAACTACAGCAAATAATTCAAGCATGGGTAAATTTTTAGGCTTCATAGGTGCAACTTTAGCTTTTGTGAAAATCAAGTTGGAATGACCATTTTGTGGCAAAAACTATAAGCCTCTTTAGATGCATCAGAAAATATATATAAATAAGCAGAGATGTCCTCTTCAATTACATATCTGGGGAATTTTAAGGAATCAAGCTTGGCAAGATCACTTGACAAGGTCGACTATACAGCCTGAACCTCTTCTGACACAACTACTTCCCAGTCTATTTTTTGGGACCACAAATATCTCAAAAGCACTTTTCCTCGAACAATAACAGGCAAGTACAAAGACAGAGGATCAAAAACCCTTGCCATCTGGGATAATATTCCCCTTTTTGTGTCGGCAGCATGGTCAATAAAAGACCTAGAAATCTGAAGTGTCTTCCAGAGTAGAATACTTGTATCCTAAAACCTTTTCAAATTCTCACCTATGTTCTATGAGTTTTTATTCATTTATCATTAGGGCCTTAAGTCTTTCACAATTCGCATTCCAGGACCTTAGGTAAAAATTACCCTTTTGCATTCCTTTATTATCTAGTAGGTATAAATTCAATAGCTTATCAGTTTAATTATATGTTTTGATGAGATTATCTACATAGAAATTTTTTGTTAGCATATCAGTACAGTCATCATGGGGGAACTTGTTCACATGGTGTTTTATTACGAAATTTGAGATGAAAGAGCCAGCGTTGAAACCAAAATTAATGGTAGTGTATCTAAAAAAAATTAGCTTTTCTCCTTTCATGAAGAAAGAAAACAGCCTTCAATGGATTTTATTTTTATCATGAGAAAAGCTTTCCTGATATCTGCCAGCATGACATATTTATTAGATCAAAATAAGAGCAGTAATTCCAGCATATCCCCCATCAAATTGATCCCTGGGTAGGCTGCTTCATCCAGAGAGTATTTTTCTTAGGTTTTTAAAGAGCAATTAAAAACTTGTCTAATTTTAGCAGTGCTTTGTGCTTCTGTCTTAGACAGGCCTATGAGGTATCCAGACATGATTTTTCAAATTTTCATGAGATATATCAAAACGTTCTATGATACCCTCCTGTTCCTGGTGTTGGAATACCTTTGCATAATCCTTAAATAAGTTTTGTTGTTTGAGCTTAATGACAACTCTGTTTAAAATGGAGAGTGCTAGTCGGTGGTTAGATGTTACAGACTTTATTTTGTCTTCATGCCAAGGGAGGTTAATGTGAAAGTATTCTTACATTCAATGGAGTTCTCAAATTCTTTGATTTTTTTTTTGTCATACTCACAAATGGAATCATCTTCAGGGGCTATGCCCATAGAGTCAACATCGAAGATTTTCTCTAAACTTTGCTCCACTTGACCTTCATCAAGAAACTCAGTGAAAGGGTCTGGGTAACTTTTACAGGATTCATCACAAAATTTATTCTAGTATTAGAGCGAGTGGTATAACTTATAATTACAGTAATTTGATTAACTTAATCAAATTACTTTTTACTGCCTGAAACTTATCGAATTTGAAGTTCATATCAAAATCATCATCGATAAAAACAGGTAAGAGTAAAAAAATATACTTATTTACTTCAATACCCATTACAACTTGACTTAGTTTCTTTCTTTTTCTTTTTTTTTGACTCTAAGAAGGTTCTGACATCAAATTTCACAGGAGTTAAGAAAGATTTTTGATGCTTTAATTTTCTTATCACAAATCAAACAAGCAGTTAATCTTATACTTATTTGTGCCTTTTGACACAGTTATCAATACTATGGGTAAGGTGAATGCTTGTTTCTGAATGACAGTATTGGTACACATGTTAGTAGCTGATTTTAAGTGATTGTTTGCAAAGAGGACTAATATGACCTCTGGAGTTGCAAATCATACATTCAAGGGGTAGTTTATTTTTTTGGCCAGGGTAATCTTCAGTTTTATGATTAGCAGTGGTTAAAAGAAGGCACAGAAGGCACTCTTTTTAAAACCATTATTTTTATTACAACTTCCTTCCTGAGGTTTACAATCATCTTTTTGAAGTGAATTGTGGTTATTACTTTTTTTTAGGTTGGTTTTCTGGAGGGTTTTTATTACCTCATTGTAGTTGCCAAAAATTTGGTTGAGTTTGGGATAATTATCACCAATTCCTGAATTAATTCTCTTTGAAGCAAAGAGGGCAACTTGGAAAAAAAATTATATGGCTGACCAATTCAAAGCCCTGTGTGGATTCTTAAAAACATTCAAGTTATAAACTTTTAGTTTGGATAAATCTGCCTTGCTCTCTGACAAATATTTTCTCACATTGGCAAAGTCAGGATCATATTTAAGATTATTATCCAGCAACTGTCTAAAAATTTCATCAATAATGTAGGGTATGTCCAAGAATTTCTTTTTTAACAAGCTGATAGTCACGTCATAATTTTTATCTTCGATCGAGAGATGCACTATTAACTGTGACGCGAAGCCAGTCAAGTAACTTTTCAAAAGAAACAGTTTTGCTCTCTCAGACTTTACTGAGACAACACAGTTTTGAATTACACTAAAAAATTTTTAAATGCAAATTTATTGACTTCATTAACACTAAATTTGGAACATTGAAGTTTTGGAGCATATGCATACATAAGTTGGTCTGTCATGGTGACAATTTGCTCTGGTTGGTGAAGAGGAATTTGTTTTCTTCTCAGTTTATGCTAAATTCTGTAGCACATGGAAGGCAAATTCAGCTTCCAACCTCTCGTCTATTAACAAGCCACTATCTTCTAAATTAATATCGGCTTTTTTGACAAATTTCACTTATTTTTACATTTAATAAATCGACTTCTATCAACCATTTATTTATAAGTGTTTCTTGTTTTACAAAATGAGCCCTTTTTCAACGAATCCTTTGATACCATAATATTGATAGTAGACGTTATTTTTCTTTTTAGTGAATCTCTGGTATAGATTAAGGCCTTTACACCTTTTATAGTTTTAAACTCAGTCATTCTGAATGAGGAGTTTTACAATAAAAATTTACAAGGTAAGCTGATGAAAATAAAAATAAAAAAAATAAAAAACAAATGAACAAAGGAGACTGCTTCAATTTTTTTAATAGCTACCCTAATATAGCCATAACACTGATTGTACCCTTTCCTCAAGCAAGTCACGTCGAAGCTAATGCCCTTTTAAATTTTTTTTTAAGTATCCCTATTTTTGTAGCATAAATAGATCCTATGTTGTCTTCTTGGCCACTCCATTTTTGGACACCATGTGCCTGCTGGTTGAGTTTTACGGAGCTAAATTTATCCATGTTGACTCGTCAGTGTCACAGAAAAAAAAGCCATGATAGGCTGCTTTCCACCCAAACCAGTGGCCAGTAATAATGACCCATTCAAATGGAGACAATTCATTTATCTATATAATATTTTCAATAACTTTAAAAGATTTTAATTAATAATAAAAAGTGTTATTTTTGCATATTTTTAGCCTTTACATTTTTTATATCATGGTTTCTGATATTTATTCATAATAAAATTGATTATATTTGAGGTTTTTAAAAGCTATTATGTGAATTTTGATTTGTCTGGCTCAATCTAAAGAACTGAAGCACTTTGTTGAAGCTTCAATAGTCATAAGGAAATTATGTAATAGCCATTTTTAAATATTAGCCATGATAATTTCCCTAGGGATACAAACAGCAATTACCTTCCTTTCATTGAGATGAAGGATGTCCCTAGCCCACAGCAATAAGTCTTACAGAAAAAAAACACATGGCCTAACCAGGTTAATAAAGAAATTGCTATAATGTTATATTTCTCTTTGTGAACATATATAACTTTGTGTATAATGTAGCATTATAAAACTCTATCTGAGAAGTATGTTTGTTCTTCTTTTTCTATTCAGTTATTCTGTTCCATTCTATCCATGAAGTATGGTGTTATTATATCACAGATATAATAATGCTCATAGCAGGGGAAATTCAAACTTTCTTCTATAGTAACTCCCTATTATATTTCTATTTCTAAAAAACAATTTCTGAATAATTTATGGATACTATTTTTAATCTGACGTATTTTTATTAATTAAGATATTATTTTTAATAGATACTCATATCTGAGTAGATGCTTACACAGTATTTATTTCATCTACAGGATTCCATATTTGAGAAAAGTTAATAAAGAAAATATATCCTCTGGCAGGAGAAACTGCTATTTGATCTTTTCAGAGGGCATATTTTCAAGTACGCAGACCAGTAGAGGGCATATTTTCAAGTACGCAGACCAGTAGAGAAAATAAATAATGTTTAAAATAAATGAAGTGTCTACTGAAATATGAATATCCATTAAAAATAATGTTTGAAGTAATAAAAATCTCTAGAAAGACAAAAATTAAATATAACTTTTATTTTGTTTTTAATGATAGTTCATTAATTTCTTACCTCTTTGCAAATGTGTTGCTGCTTTGTTAACCTTAGCAATTTGATCAGCAAGCTGTTCCATTTGTAAATATTTGAGGAATACCCTTGTCTTTCTGAAATTATTAAAGAAAGGAATTTTTCTGTCTGAATTTCTGGGATGAGGAGTTATCATTATGACATTATTTACAGTTAGACAAGAGGTTTAAAATATTGATTCACAAAATTGGTGGCATAGTAATTGTGAGTTCAATTCCTGGGCCAAGCAATATAGATTCAAACTCAATCATAACAAAACTAGAATTAACTGAATAGTACTAATAAGAAAAAAATAAGTCAAGAGATTTCTAGAAATGGGCAATGGAACAAGAATAATGTATGCCTATAGATTAAATAAGTTTCATTTCAAAATCCAATGAAGGTTACCTAGATCAACAGACACCTGAAGAATGTCAGAGGACATAATGGCCAGAACTTTTTTATAGTAGCAAAAACATGAGAACATTAGTCTGACTGCAAATAATGTAAATAAAAGAATTTTTTTTATGGTACAATAACAGAGAGAAATGATTCAAGCCAAAAAATCAAGGACTAAAACCTGGTATTAGTCATGATTGTATAAAAATATGAGGCTTAATTTAAAAAAGATCATTTAAAAAAGATAAAATTAATGATTTTAGATGTCCAAATAAAAATAAGTGATTAATTTAGGAATAGTACTTGTAATTGAAGAAATGAAGAAAAAAGCAAAAAAAAAAAGTTACTGATAAAACTAAGACCTCACACATGCATTGAATATAAAGAAATCCAGAGAGAAAAAAAGACCGCCACTCATAAGGTGAATATTTAAGAACATTACATTCTTGCAAGTACAAGATTTTGCAGGTAACATGCAAATTTCTAACCATTGAAATAAATATAAAAATAGTAAATTTTTGTAATTTGCTTGAAGCATTGTGTATATTAGGTGTATGGTTAGGTCTTAAAGGCTGCCACAATGCGTTTAGTAAAATAAAGCAAGGTAAAGAAGTTTTTGGCTATTACCTATTTATTATACATTAATATTTTGAGATCTTCAGAATGGCAGAGGAGTGTGTGTCTGTCTGAGTGACACTTCTCTGCCATTCTGAAGATGAGATTTTGATCTCAAAATATTAATGTATAATAAATAGGTAATACCTAAAAACTTCTTTACCTTCTTTTATTTTACTAAATGCATTGTGACAGCCTTCAAGACCTAACCATACACCAAATATAAAAGTTGCATTATTGATAGGAGAAGAAGGAATGTTCTAGATTTTACAATCTTTCTGCAGTAGATAAATGCTAAGTGCATAAGATATAGACAAGAGAACAAGAAGAAGAAGAAGAGGAAAGAAAAAAAGATTTATAGTTGCCAAAGTGAATACCAAAGAACTAAAGAGAAAGACAGCTACTATTGGTTCTCTTCAGGTGAACACAAACTAAGGTACTATAAAAAAAATAGTAGTGAAATAATAATAAGTAATGTAGAAATGTAATAAGTCAATAGGACATCTGGCAAGAGAACAAAAGCAAAACAATGTATAGATTGTGTAGTGATATGTAAATGACTGCCTATTTAGCATAGCTTATGTATAGATTATATAAATATCTAAGCAGTAAGGGTAGAGCAGCTCTCTGTATACAAGATAAGATACAAAAAAATCCAACCTTGTAGTGATATGTAAATGACTGCCAAATTTGCATAGCTAAAGAATAGACTATATAAATGCTCAATCAGTAAGAGTAGAGCAGCTTTTGATGTGCAAAATAAATGACTACCGCTGGATGGATAAAATATAAAGGAGATCACACTATAACAGATTGACTGATTGATTTGTTTGATCAATTTATTTGGGATTTGTACGGCTTATCAGCCTTTTGCAGGTTATTTAAAGCCATAAAATATTTTTAGGTTGGAAGAAATATTGGCAATAACAATGACTTACTGATAAAAGTTCTAGGTAAATTAACTTATAGCTGGTAGGAGAAGAAGGGTAAATGAATATAATGAACTCAACAGGAATTAGAACTTGGCTCTCCAATTTCCAATTCTAAGTCATTATCTTTTTCACCACATAAACTTTACTGCACCTCGCATTCACAAGTGATCACCCATCTAGATACTGATTATGCTCAATGTTGCTTAACTGGTGATCATACAAGAACTGATGTTTCAATTGTGATATGGCCATAAGCAGGGCCATAGCTGATGCTAAAAATACACTGGGCACAGAGAAAATTGCCCGGATTTATTAGTTGACAATGTGATGATGTCATCAGTGTCATCCGTTTCCAGAAACTATGATTTTTGTGGATTTTTTCGGCAATTCCAATGGAAATTAAGCACAGAATATAAACGAAAATCAGGTTCGGACTTTCTGAGTATAACCAGTCTTTTCTCCCAAAATTAATAAATAAACAGATTTTTACTGCATTCATTCGGATGTTTTCTTTGTTTTTCTTTCTTTCTTTCTTTCTTTCTTTCTTTCTTTCTTTCTTTGTGAATTGTTTAGTTTGATTTATGACGAAGACATTTTTCCTTGCCCAGATTTTCACTATGATTGCACGGATCGACCCAGATCCATGCCCAGTGTGCCCGGTGTGCCCAGTAGTCAGATACGGCCATGGCCATAAGCATAACAATATATAGAATAAGCACAAGATCGACAAAGGGTATAAAGATCAATATGTTTCTGAGAGATGCTATATATTTCCACATTAAAGGTTACCTTATTTACATATTTTAAGAAAGAGAATATAAAAGGTCTACATGCCCTAGTAAGAGTCATTAGTAATCTCGGTCATATTAGTAAATATAATAAGCAACATGTAAATAACACTGAATTCACCTTAACACATAGCAATATATTTTTATGTTAATCAATAGGTTAAAAGGTCAATCGTTTAAACCCAATGAGTATCATAATCTCATATTTTCAAAGCAAAAGGCCAAGTTTGATTCTCCCGCAAAGATTCTGCATTGTAAATGAGTGAGTTGAGTTTGTGGATTTTGCAATATATCAACCGTTGTAGAATTATCTAATGTTGAAATTTGTTTTTTTTTTATTATTATGCTTGAGTCCATAGGTCATAGTTATCATATTTATGCTTGAATGTGAAGGTTATGATATACAAATCTATATTTGAAATTGTTTAGAAATTCTTGTTCAACTCCACTCTTAACTCATCAGGGCATCTTTGCCTGATTTTCCCTCTAGAACAGAGACTCTACCAAGTGATATGCATGTAGCTCTGTCAGTTGGTTTCTACCACCATTTCTAAACTAGATCCCCACAAAGCTGAAAAGTAATAAAGTTTTATCTCTAGAAGTAAATTTTTCATGGCTTTATCAATGGAGTCAGTTTTATTTATATCAAGAGAGAAAGAAAAATAAGTAATCTTGAGTTCCCCTTTAATAATGTATGATATTGTCTTTTATAAAGATACAGAAAACACAGAACACGGGAGCTGGATTAAACACAGCCATTTAGCTGGGCCGTTTATTCAGGAATCCTGGGGAAAAGGAAGTCCCTCTCTTGTTTTCTTTTTATTGGAGAGGGCCTGTCTAAGGGGGACAACTCATATCTTCACATTCCCCGCAAAAAAATCAAAGTGCCAAAAAGATTGTTTTACACTACTATTATTTTAATTACCTTCACTCCTCAGCAATGTTTATTGTTTTCAAAGATGGTGATTAGAATTTTGATAAAACCTAAGCATATGAAAGTGAATTTATACATTTTACTTGTTCTTAAGAATTGACAACAAGAATAATAAATGCTATTTATTTATTAGATTGTTTATATGAACATTTGGCAGAACATTAGTTCATTGGAAATCAATTCAAACTTTATGAAATGGTAAATAAAACAGATGTTCTTATAGTTTGTTCCCATATTTTAATAATTTAATAAATACTTATAAATTTATGAATAAAACATTGTTTTCATATTTCTTTATAAATTGGTAATTAATAAATATTGCATTGTATTAGTTTTGATATAATTAAATGCAACAAATATTGGTTTAAATTTTACATTGAGAGTGATAGAGATACTGGAACACTCAGGGATATAAAAAGATTTTTAGTAACAAGAAAAAATGTTCTGAGATGTTACATAAGATTAAATCTCTTATATGTTGGGCAATACTAGATAATTTTTCATAGATTAAAAAAAGACTACAAATGACAGTGATGTTGTTCTACTGGTGAATGTTGAGAATATTATGGGCAGATTTCATGAAACCTGAAGAAGCTTTAAAAATAATAGGAATTACAAAGAAACTGTTTATATTTCTGAGATGAGGTATTGTAACTATGCTATTTATATGATTCAGACTGTTGTTTCAAAATTTAACTGTCCAAAAAAAACAATGGCCCTGTGTATAAAAGTTTTGGTTGAAGTAATTAAAAAAAATGGCATGAACCAAACAGTTCTTAGTTCAATACCTGGGTACAACAGATGGAACAAAAACTTGGAGACTTGAGTTACTAAAGGAAATTAACTGATACTGAAACATCCTAAAAAGCCATGCTAGATGGAACTAGAACAATCCACCCCTACCATTTAAAAAAAGGGTTCAGTTTGATATCATCTGAAGAAAGTCGAAGCATTGTGAATATGGCAATAAAGATGAGGATAACAGTCTGAATGATGTAAACATTGTAAATAGCTACAAAGTAACTGCTGCTAAGAAACAGAGAGAAACAGCAGAAATTTTAGAGCATATAATGAGGAAAGAAGATTTGGAGAATGTAATACTCATAGGATACATCAGATCTCACCTGTCTCAATTCCCTTTGAGCCATGAGGGAGGAGCTTCTGGCTAAGTGGGTGAACTTTTTCACATAGAATTATCCACCAAAATCAAATTCACACAAATCACTTTGTGACACACTCTTTGATTCACAGATATCTCTGCCACTGCCATTTGGGAAGAGAAAGGGAATAGGGAGAGAGGATGATGATCTAGATGTGAGTGGGTGCCGACAACAACAATAATACTCTCTGCAAAACACTGTAGCTAAACACAGACAAAGAGTTGCAGGACTCATCCTTCATCTACAAGAAAACCACTATGCAAAGATTGCTTTGTGTTTAAAATCAATTGAGAAGAGACAGAAAAAAGGAAGTCTGCAAATAATATATTGAATTGAATGCCACTTCTGCAGCTATGAAAGTTGTTTCACTGTGCCAGACAATTTTTCTAATCAGAATCTATCTTGCGTATTTATAAATCTAGAATTCATGTATTGAATATTGCTGCCATATTTGGTCTGTTTCTATGGCTATACATCTCAAGATTCTTGAGAAAATCCAAATGAGAATTTGCAATGTTATTGGTCCTGACTTGAGATCTCTGCTTTACTAACTCTCCCACCAAATAAATATTTTCAAGGTAGATGTTCTATTGAGATTACTTTCTTGGGGCCTCAACTGCATGAATTTAAGCATACTACTAGATTGGCAGCTAGGTCTCATCATTTTACTGTTGAATTAGTTCAATGTAATTCTAATATTCTAATAGTTTCTTTTATCAATCTTCTCACTTGTTGAATTCACTTCTTTTAATTTCTTGCTTCTCTGTCACCTATGATCTCCAAATATTTAAGTACATTGTCAATTGCAATCTTTTGTCTGACTAAATCTGTTCTTTTATTGTCCTTTCTTTTAATTGAAGTTTTTGCATTCTCTTTCACTCACAGTAACTCATTGCATTTCAATGTGGTTATTGCCTTGTTTAGGGGTTGAATAATTAAAAGAAAACATGGTGCATAACATTGCAACCTTACACCAGCAAAAAAAATATAATAAGATGCAGCCAAACAATATCAGTAGAAAAGAATTTTCTTTACATACAGAAATGTATAGATGGACATAAAGACCTATGGTGACTTCTCAAATTTAAATTCAAATGATTTCTAATTTGTACATACATATGTAAATTAGGATAAAATAATATGACTACATGAGGCAAACTTATATCCTAAAAATATTAGAAATCATCTGGATTTAAATTTGAACAAGGTGTTCTGTATTTCTATCGGACAGATCATACAACCCTATCAGCATTCTCTGGCATGCGCAGATTGAGGAGAACAAATCATTTAATTCAACTTACCCAATTTGATATCCTGAAATGTCATTCTTTTTCAAAATCTTAAAACAATTTTCTTTAGTTTCTGACATTTGCCACTGGCAAACCAAAATCTTATACCTGGAAAGAAAAATCATATGATCAGGAAAATTACAGATTTATTAGTGGAAAAAAAGTTAATATGAATGATTACTGCATTTTCTTGTGCATAATATGAGGAATTTTCAATGAAAAATTAAATGCCAAAACAGGGAAGCATATTATACACAAGTACATGTTTTCAGAAATTTTTACTCAGCTTAAAAACCTATTTGAAAGAGCAAGATTGAAAAAATTGCTCACAAGATAAATTTACTTTGTATTTTGATTTTCTTGATTTTTATTATGTTTTCTCCCTTTATTCTTAAACAAACATTTCTTTATTTTCATAGTTTTATAGATAGAAATATAATAGTCATATCCAAGAGAAAAGTATGATGAATTGACAACCTAAAATGTATTACTGAACATAAACTAATTAGCACCTTTCCCCAAAAATTCAAAAACATGTTTTGAAACAGAAATTAGGAAAGACCTGCAATGACTCAATCAGTTCATTTTTATTTTTTACTATCATAAAATATTAAATATTTTAGGGAAATATATATATGTTTGAGACTGAGATTTTAATGGATAATATTGTATAGCATTTCAAAAAGAATTACATTAGATGGGTGTGTTATGAGGTTGTATTATACAAAATGGTGTAATGCAATTTCTTCCCTGTTTTTAGTCTAAGAAATGTTGGGTCCTATTATACTTAAGGATGAAATTTATTCCTTGTTTTTAGCCTCACAAATTATTCTCTGTGTTTTTGCCTCAGAAACATTGGAACATATTATATTCAAGGATGTAATATATTCCCTGTCTTTAGCCTCACAAACATTAGAACATATTATACTTAAGGGCACAATTTATTTCCTGTTTTAACCTCAGAAACACTTGATCATATTATTTATTTTCTTTAATTGTTTCACCCCAAGCAAAGTGGTACCACCACTGATGCACAGGGGGTTACATGAGAGAGCAAAAGTATAAGCAGGAGGAGAGCGAAGAGAAAGACGAACCAGTTACAGTGGGTGTCTGAGAAAGAACAAGAGAAGAATGGGAATACAGCTGTAATGACAGTTGCAAAGGTAGAGTGAGAAAGGAAAAGAGCAAGATACATGGGGTGTCATTGAAAGGATGAGGGAAGGACTGGAGTCAAGTGGATAAGAGATTAGAATTGACATTGCATTTAAATTCCTGGTGGTTGTAGCCATCAGGAAAGCAAGTATATGAAAGGGAGTTCCACAGGCGGAAAGTGTGAGAAAAAAAGCTGATTGAGTAGAATTGTTGGCTGCATTTGGTAGATTTAACTGTAAAAGGGTGAGACCTTGTTGCCAGTCTGGTTGCTCAAGTAAATTCTTGTTGAGGGAGCACCGGTGACCTAAGCTCATCAAAGCAGAAGCTGTAAAAGTAATTGTAGAAGAGACAAAAGGAAGCCACATCCCACCGGTGAGAAAGTAGCTGGAGTCAAGCTGCCATGCCAAGACTGATTACATTACAGATTCTCCTTTGGAGCCAGTTGAGAACCCTAAGATGAACAGTAGGGGCACCCAACCAGATATGACAACAGTATTCTATGCACGGTTGGATTATTGATTTGTGTATATGCAAGATGGACTCACGTGGAAAAAACTTCCTAGCCTGACACAGTGACCCAACCTTCCTAGTAGTGGATTTGGCTATTGAGTCAATGTAATGGTTCCACTTGAGGTTGGAAGAGAGGGTGAGGCCAAGGAAGTGCAGTGTATTGCTTTCAGGGAAACTTGCTTGGTCCATGCTTATGGGGGGGGGGGGGGGCAAGAGAAGCTGTCTGTGATGGTTTACAGATAGCATCTTTGTTTTAGAAGTATTGAAATTTACAGGCCATTTCTTACCACAGTCTACCACAGAGTGGAGGTCCTTCTCAAGATTAGCAATGAGGTTATGTTTGTTTGCCTCGCCAGATTTCTTACTGATACAGGAGTAAATGGTGGTGTCATCAGTGTAGATGCCTACTTAGGATTTGATTACATCAGAGAGATCATTTATGATGATCGGAAAGAGCATTGGGCCTAGGATAGAGCCCTGGGGGCATCAACATTTGTGTGGTGGGATGTGGAGGCATGCCTGTTTAAGACAGCCTTCATTATGTGATTTGATAGGAAAGATTGAATCAAACCAAGTAATTGTCTAGTGATAACATAAAACTGTAATACTCAAGGATGTAATTTATACCCAGTTCTTAATGTCAGAAACATTAGAACATACACTCTAGAATTTAATGTCTTTCTTATTTTAGCCTCGCAAACACTGGATTGTATTATAGTAAACTATTCTTTGTTTTTTTGCCTCAGAAATACTAAATCACTTTATACTGAAGGATGTAATTTATTTCCTGTTTTTTGCTTCAGAAACATTGGACCTTATTATACTCAAGAATGTAAATTCTCTGGTTTTTTTTTGCCTCAGAAATATTGAAGCATATTATACTCTAGGATTTAATATATTTTCTATTTTTAGCCTTAGAAACATTAGATCATATCAGATGTAATTTATTCCCTGTTTTTAGCCTCACAAACATTGGCTCATATTATACTCAAGGATGCAATTTATTCTGTGTATTTATGATTGAAGCCATAATATACACAAGAAAATATGGTAGTTTGAAATATGGTTTTAAATCTCACAAAAGAAAATCAAAATAACAAACAAGAAAGTAACATTGAAAAAAAACACAAAGAATTGATAGAATTTTGTTTTCTTTTTAGAAGTAAAACTGTTAGAAGGTTAAATTAAAAAAGAATGAGCAATAATTAATAAAATTGCAAAAAAATTTATCCATATAACAACCCTGTTTTCTCAGTAATTCTATTAATTCCCGACAATTGATAATCCCTTTCATTCTGATTTTCAATGAATTTCTACAGTAAAGTCTTAAGCAGTTATTTTTATATAATGAAATATTTGCAATGCACTTCTATTTTATATTTTTACAAGCTGTTAGGTGTCACTGTCTCAATAGTTATAAAATTTGAACACTTTGTATCCTCTCTCTCTCTCTCTCTCTCTCTCTCTCTCTCTCTCTCTCTCTCTTCCTACTCTTTTCCACCCAACATGCTGTAATAACAACATCTACAGGATTTTTCCCTGTGCATGATGATATATCTTCCCCTGACTGAACTTTTTCGCACAAACATGCATATATCACCCACACAATTCATAACTTTTGACGTCTTCTTGCTTTTGCATACATACTCAAGTACTTTGTCTCCTTGTTACTCTGTTATAAAAACAAAAATGTAAACTATCACTATTTTGATATTGTCATTTATATGTACAAAATATTATTGCCACTGTTTTTAGTTTAACTAAGAGCAGTGTCACAAAAATTATTTGCAAATTACTTTTATAGCAAAGACATTTACAATGTATGCTGTAGAAAATTATTGACTCTTAGATTGTATAGTAAAAACATTAGTAGTAGTAGTAGTATTAGGCGGCATCCCTTTTTCATGATAAAGATAGTGCCCAGTTTGATAAAAATTCAGTCCTTTGGTGGTAAAATTGAAGTAAACACACCAAGGTGTAGACCTAGGCAATGGTATAGTGAGGCTGTGCACTGCATGGTGCACATGGTCCCCATCTTTACCATATGAAGATCCAGAAAAATACAAGGTATTACATTTGGGGCTGGCTTGACTGCAGGAGTTGCCAGAAACTTGTCAGTGCTGACAATCAGCCACCTTTGGAGCTCCACTCCAGGTTTTCTGCATGAATTTACATCCATAGCTGTTTCTGCATCTGGATATGACCCTACGACAGTGGAGGGTTAAAATTAGGGTTTTCCTTCCCCTGGATGCACTGTCTTCCTTGGTTGTCAAGTTTTATTTACTCAAAGCATCTTGTTATATGGCACCAGTTTTCTGTCTTTGCCCATTCTCCAGCTTGGAGATGGACTTAGTTTTCAGAATCTATTTGATAAACATGCCACGGAAACATTTTATAGACAGTGAGAGCTTTGGAACATATAAATTTTACATATATAATGAGTATATAATTTACATGTTTTAGAAATTCCAAAAAGATTAATGTTTTTTTTAATATATAAAACTTTAGGTAAAACAAAACAATAGAAAGCAAGCTAATTTCTGAAATAGTTCATAAAATAAATACAAATATAAAAAATTTTAGAAGCAAAAAGTAAAAATGTAAATCAGGATTTAAACTTAGATTTAAAATTATTAGTAATGCATTTTTTATGATTAATCTTTTTCTTATAAGAATAAGCAAGTTTTCATTCTTCCTTTGATTTTGGCATTAAATAACTCATACTGGTTGATATGCCACTAAACATAAACAACAAAACCAAACCATTATAACATGACAGATTATTTTTATGCCTCTAGTTTTTGAATGTAGAAGATTAAATTTTACAGTTAGAAATAGGATACTTAATGCAGTTTCATTTAAAAATTATCATAAAATTGATAGCTAAAATCTGCAAATAATTTCATGAGTAGGACAAAGTTAGTAAAATAGACAATGTGTTTATAAAACTGAATATATATATTTATCCTAATGTAAGAGAAAAGTTGGTCAGAACTTTCATACTCTTTCAATATTATAAATGTAATGAACAGCAGTAAATATACACATGTCGATAGATGGGTATGAGAGATAAGATCATCTCAAATTAGATCAATTTTAGATCTTATCAGAGATCAGTTCTGAAGTAACCAAAATAAATCATTAAGACTTTCAGTTCTGAAGTTTGTTAACCACTATTAGCAATTCCATGATTCAATGAATTTTGGAGTATGATTTCAATTTTCTAAGTCAGAGCAAAGATACAACCTAGCAGTGGAATACCACAAGACAATAACCATTAATAAACAATCATCATTAATAAACAATTAATGTATACAAATATTCGATACAAGTTAGGTTTTAGATTTTCCTTTTATATCAGTTTCAGTGTAATATTTTAATTTATATACACAAGATCCACTTAAGACACAGGTAGTATAAAATTAGGGATGAAAGAGTTAGTCTTCTCCAAGGGAGTTAACTCATTTGTGAGTTTATTTATCCTTACCTGTTAACAAATTCAGCAAATGTTGGCCGGATTGCATATCCCTCTCGACGGATTTTGGTTGTCTCAAGAACACCAGTATATTGCAACTGGAAGAAAAGATACAGAAAAAAATTAGTTGTAATATCGATGCACCAATTTCTAATAGTCAATAATTATTTCATTGAATAGCAAACAGTTTTATTTTTTTCTGTCATGAATACACTTCTACAAGTGCACAGGATTGCAGCATCGACAATGTTATACTTTGGAATCATGTCATGTTTTGTGTTTTCCAATATCATACTTGTTCAAAGAGACCCTAGCAAAACAAAGCTATTCCAGCTGTAATCATCAAGAGCACAACAATGAATTTATAACTGTAACTGCCAGTTATGAAACATCAAGCGTCCAATCAGAAATGCCGTACATCACTTCCACCTCAGCCAAGACACGACAAAAAAGAACAAACTGAATACTTGTCTTTCTCCTTTTGGAACAACATGTAAATCATTTCACCCCAAACAAGGCAATAATGTAACAGAATATAAGAAAAAACATTATTTAAGTGAGAACAGTAAAAGAACAGGAATTAAGATGATAATGATTGACATTGCATTTAAGTTTTTTTATTAAATTTCCATATCTAGTATTGTAGTGAACTATTGCAGAAGGCAAAGAGGCTCAGGGTTGCATGCAATTATTGCAATGTTAGAAGAAAATGGCTTAACTCCAGGGCAAACACAGATTTGAATGTGCCTCATGTGTGAACTGTCTAAAAAGGGGAAAAAAAACAATGTGAACCCTTAAAGTACTCAGGTTACTTAACAAGGACAGGCTCAGTCAAAGGTGAAAATGCATCAGACTAAGGTACCCATACCAAGCAGCAGCAGCTTTTTATAAGTACTGACCAATTTTGGTAACTACTTAAAATAGTTAAAAAATTATGAAAAACAAAATAGTAAAAAAAACCTTGCAAGTTGCTTCAAATAAAATTATAATTATGTAATACTTTCTATTATTAAATTGTCAATCAAAGGAAAACTATTCAAGATGTAAAAACATTCTTAAGTAAATTGAGATCAAAGGTTGGTCAGGTTAGAAAATCTAAGTTTTCTTTTTACAATTTGAATCAATCCGAATTTGTTGTATTTTTTTAGTTAAAAGATCAGTTATTTCCTCACACAGATATACAATTCATTGGTTATGAAATCTGGACCACTTAGATCATTTTTGCAATAATCAATAATAAACTGAAAGCATTGTAAACTCTTGTGCGCATTTTGAATTTTCAACTTGGTATTAGAGCAAATAAATTTAAAATAAAAGTTTCTGCATACATCCATACCAAACGATACAACGGTAGCAATATATTGCAGATTGTGCCAAGAGGAAAAGTTAGCTATTATGTTGTTCACAGAATAAAAAAAATACTAAATGAAAGATTAGAAATTTTGTCCAGATGTAATCATACATATAAATACATACTAAGATCATACAAACATGGATGAAAGTTTTGAAGGATCCTTGAACAACTCCTCCCTAATTTTAAAATGTTTAGTTGTTTAAAAATTTCAGTCAAAGCATTTGTAAAAAATCCCTGTTTGTGCATTTGAAAAACAGAAAAATCAGTTATTATAAATTGCCTGAAGACATCAAAAGGTTGAAACCTAGGTTGCATAATAACTCATTTACAAATAAAAAATATTCAAAAGTTCTACAATATGAATGCATTGAATACTTTTTAATACAACTGGGTATTGATCTCATTTAATTATGACCAAAATCTAACTAATTATATAAAAACATTGTTTCATTAAAAAACTTAAGCTGTCAATTAAGAGAATCAGCTATGAATACTGTAGTAATGTTATAAAATCTTTATAGAAAGAACAGTTTTTTTCATGCTTTAACACATGCATGACCATAGCCTTACAACATAAAAAAATTCCATTTTGAATAATTTTCACATTCTAATGAACGCTAAACAATTTGTCACCCATTATATTTGAAGCAAGAAGAAAATTTACAGTAATTTTTAGCAACACAGTTTTGCAGTTATTTTTTGTTGCCACAACTCAACACCCCTGAAGATGATCTCAAAAGGAGATAGAAAGTACTTGGGAACATCAAGAAATGAACAATAAAATCATCTGTCAAAGTTACAGCTCATTTCTTACATCTTTCAATTATAATATGCGAAAGATTATCTGTGAGTATAAACAAATTTTAAGTTAAGTTAAGCAGACACAATCTTTGCAATTTATTCAATCTGACATGTCTAAAAAAAATTTGCTGCCTAAATACACAAATATATATATATATATATATATATATATACAGATTTCATTAAAAATGACAGACAAGGTATTATCATATTATCATTAAGTTTTCTATATAATTTTTCATGTGTTATTATGTTTTTTTTTCTTTTCAGAACTCAAATTATACAAGAATTGTCTAAAGGTTTTGCATTTTCAAGCACTTTTGGCAATATTTTTAGTCATTATCAAGAATAAATTTTGCTTGACTTGTAAAAGTTTACATGTATAGCAAAACTTTTAGACAATTCTTATATAATTTGAGTTCTGAAAAAAAATTGTAAGAACACCTGAAAAATTATACAAAAAAACCTTAATGATATTACCTAGTCTGTGATTTAAAACCTGCATAAAAAAGTGACTGTTACCCAAATACACAAGATATATATATATATATATATATATATATCAGTCAGTCAGCTAAGTGTCATACGTGATACACACTTGGCTAATCATGTCTTGAAAGAGACATCACTGACTGGGCAGAAGATTTCCCCGCAGTAGGTTGCCATTATTTTCTGTGGTAGACTGGTTGCCAACCAAGGCTATAGAACCAAATCTGTACTGCTATTTAACCCATAGCTGAAGGGAGAAGAGATGAATTAATGCCTTTCCCAAAGGTATTTGCACATAAGTGAACACAACCAATTCACTTGCATGCACTTACATGCAAACACCCTTCTGTGGTAATAAAATGAGCACACCTCACATCTCCTCTTGCTTGTAACTATTTATTACAATAAATATAACATTTTTCAGCACTAAAACTGACTTAGTCTAAGAAAAACTCCATAAGCCTCTACTTGGAGTTGTTAATATATTAGATATGCATAAATGATTCTGTCAACAATAATACTCAATTAAAACTAGTAATAAAATAATAAACAGACAGGGACACATTTAAAAAGCTGAGTAGAGTAGTGAGAAACAGAAAATTCGTGTGATATTGGTCTTCTTATATGACAGAGAATGCTGGACAATCTTCCCAAGGAAGAAGAAAAGACTCAAGGCAAGAGAAATCTGGTTCTACAGAAGGATGCTGAGGATACCATGGACCAAACATGTGAGCAACAATGAGGTTTTGTAGAGGATGGAGATGAAAAGAAAACTGATACTTAACACCAGGAAGAGGAAGCTAAAATTTCTGGAATGCTTAATGAAAAAGGAGAGCTTGGATAATATGATACTTCCAGGGCAGATAGAAAGAAAGAGAAGGGAAAACAGCACATGATATACTTGATGAGCTTAAGCAAATGGATGGCAGAGCAGGGTTTTTAGAGAAATAACAAGACAAAAAGTATTAGGAGCTATAAAGAACAGTAAAATGTGGATCTCCAATGATCTCCAACGTCCTGAAGGGTCATGGCACATAAAAGAAAGAAGAGAAGAACTACATTTATTATGTCTGCATATATATGCATAAATTTAACAACAATAAGTTGGAGCTAGTAATACTATTCATAATGTTGACTTTTGTTTTCTTTTTGCAATAAAGTTTACCCTGTACAAGGCCAAAGAACCATTCAAAGGTTACAGAGTAATAGGCACTGTTTATGGAAATATTTGAAGAGGATAATGTTTATGCTAGACATGAACAGATTAAGATTGTAGTGACTGGGGGAAGCAACCTCTTGGGAGTTGGCCTTACAAAACAGCAGTTTGAGGGAAGAAGCTGCTCAAGTGGAACATATATCTCACCAACAGGATATGAAGGAAATGAGGTTGGTTCGCTCATAGCTGGTTTTAGCTATGAAGGTTAGAACTGATGAAACTAAGGAATGAAGTTCATCTATTGCTTTATATTATGGCATATACACTATCGGCCATAATTATTTGGCCACCCCAGTTTTCATACTATTTTTAGTATTTATTGCGAGATGAAAATAGAATGGTTCTTTTGTTATTATTGCTTTGCAAAATTTTACAAGGCAAGGAAGCAAAGATAAACTTGTCCAAATCACCTTAAATTTTCTTCATTCTTTCATTAATGAAACTGCAATATAGGTAATTATTAAATATTTATAAATTCATTTGATGCACATGTTATTGCACAGTATTAATAAAAGAACCATTCTATCTTCATTTACATTCACTTGGCAATAAATACTAGAAAATAGTATGAAATACATCATATTTTTAAAAACACTGGGGTGGCCTAATAATTATGGCCAGTAGGGTATATGAAATTATATGTATACATTTTTACCCGTGCCAAGATATATTTTTCATCAAACACTTGTGGCTTCATTTGATGATTTATATTACAGCATTAATTTATATTAATTCATATTACAGTATATATATATGAAATTATATGTATACATTTTTTACTTACTTGTGCCATGATATATTTTTCATCAAACACTTGTGGCTTCCTTTGATGATTTGGCTTGAGGCAGCGAACAAATATGGGAACAGCAGAATTCATTTTTTCCATCAAAACTTTAAGTGAATGCTAAAAAAATGAAGAATAAATATTTTGGAATCAAAATAAAATTATGTTTCATTGATATTACTTCATACTGCCCTTTATTTCTCATCTTATTTAAGATTAAATATCAATGATGAGTACAAATATTTATAAGTAAATGCTAGTACATTATTTATATAAATAAACAGGAACACAGACTTTATTAGTAACCTGTTACATTCTGCTACTTACAACTATAATCTCTGGATTCATTTAACTCCTTACTACTATTTCTCTGGAACATTTAACTATGTATATTTTCTATTTGAACATTTTACTTCTTACAAATTTGTTATTCTGTTCAGTTAATAGAAAATTCACTTATTTTACAAACAACTCACTTTTATTCTTTCAATCTTTTGATATTTTGAATTATGAGGACTTTGATTGTGTTTTGCACAAGGCCAATTTGATAAACATCACCAAGGCCCCTACACTGTCAAGTTGCAGTATGCCATTATTATAATAATAATTGGCATATATATATATATATATATATATATAACAGAATTTATGGTTATACTTTTGACGCAAGAGTAGTCAATGCTGATCTTCATGCAAAACGCAACACTGATGGAATTGGGACTTCCTTCATGTAGTCACAATTTCACTGGGCTGGCCATATTGCAAGGATGAGTGACAACAGAAATAAGGTTCTCTCATGTATAGATAGCTGGACAGTGGACAAACAACTGTTGGACAGCCATGGCTAAAGAATAACCTTTCAACTGTCAATGTACCTCATACTTTGAGCAAGTTGTCTTGGATAGAAATAACTGGAGATGTTTGTTCCAGAATGATATTAGAAATTTTGGCTAAGAGACAAAAGACAATGGTAAATATTCCTGTAGCTCTGTCCTGAGGTTATTACTGTTACACAATATATGGACTTGTGTTATATAGCAAGAAACAGACAAACACGCATGTATATAAAAATATATGTAGTTATATTTTATTGATGACGATGGACCGTGTCGCCTAGGAACAGAGAGTGAGGGAGCACTCTTCTAATGGGGGCTCGACGTGTTGACGGGGGGTTCGACGGGAGTGTGGCCTCTCTGCTCAGCTCGTCTAGCTTCTTCTTCGACTTCTCGTCTTGTCTGGCTCTCTGCCCAGACTGCCTGTCGAGCCTGACTCCTGTCGAGGCTGACTGGGACTCTTCTTCTCTTCTACTGTCGACTTCTGGAGACTTCTCTGACTCTGACTGTCAAGACTGACTGGCGAATCCGTGTTTTTCGCAGTCTTTATATATCTTCCAAAACCGGGAATCGTTTCTTCCGGCTTTGCCTTGATCACGCGACGCCTACACGACGCCTACGTAAATTCTCAGAGACACCTGTCTGTTTGCTCTGAGCTATTTCCGCTCTGCCGGAAATAGGGTCAAAATGACATCCGCTGCTTTCAATGACCGAAAACACCCACGCTTCATCAGCCTTCTTGGGTGGGGCCAGATTATTATATTACACTCCTCGCCCACCCATTTTCCAAAATGTTCGCCTAAGAACATTTTAAGTGCAACATCCTCACTCTCCTCCCCATGCCACACAAGCCCTACAATTGTATAATCATGTGCATGCCAAAACAACAAAAACATGTGCATGCTGAAACAAAAAAAACAACAAAAAAAAAAATATATAGGGGAGCCTACATCGGCAACCCGACAATGTTCGTGTCCATCTTGAAAATTGTTCTACCAGCTCGATGTTTCATTGTTCTTTTTTTTTTTTTTCCTTTTTTTTTCTTCTTTTTTTTTTTTCAATATCCATTTTCACAGAATTGGGCAAAGTTCTTAAAAATGTTCATTTTCTTTCTTGCGTCTGTCCATAAGCGTAGACTCTTCGATGCATAATCACATGATTATTAAGCGGTAACCGCGCTCTAGTTTCAAAACTAACATCGAGTAAATGACCTTTGACCAACACCATGCGTGCTTCTGCTCGAGTTTATTGTTACCACGTAACCTCATTTAATTTAATTTAATTTCAAACATACTATGTTTGAACACAGAAAAAAAATGGTCATTATTTGCCGTACATATCATTCATAGTCTGACCGAGAAATGTTCAATAGAAATTTAAGAAAATTACCCTGATTCCAACGTTAATCCGCATGCAATTTACTTGTGGAGGATATCAATTTAGTCTAAAAAAATAATGGACCCGTGACTCGTAGTTCCTTAGTTTGTGCAATGCTTTCCATTCCCTGAACTACTTCCTCTGGATTCGAAACCAAGTATATCTGATTTGTTAACATCTCTCTGTTTAACGCCGAGACATTTGAACGCCCGTTGACCCCGGAGTACTATTCACAGCGGATAACTCAATTTCCTTTTCCGAAGCACTGTTGCTTCTTTTACACTTAAAAATCCGCTTCCTGGCTATTATTCCCAGGATTATTATTACGCCGACCACGCCAGCAATGACCCCTATCGTCAACTTCTTCGGGAGTTCCTCATATCCTTCACTAAATCTCTCCATATTTACTAGTTTTCAGAAATTAATATATCTTCAAAAGATATTTCCCAAGTCACATAAATGAAAATTCACAGAGGATGTTGAATTTATGGGAACCTGCACAAAAGCATAAAAGTGAAGTACTTTCACGTAAATAAAAATAAGTTTTAGATTTTAATTTAATTTTCCCAAATCTCCCCAAATAATCCGATTCCACCATATTGATAACAAAATATCTTTTCAATATCTGACTCATATCGCGAAACACTGAGACGCGGGTGAATGTTTTAAGAATATATATAATCGGTGTATTCGCAACGAAATAACCAAACAATGCAGTTGTTTTCAAGCAACGATGTTGAGATATATTTATAATTGGCGATTTTGTTGGCTGTTGTTAACTGCATAATTAAAATTACACTTTAAAACTCTCGATAACATTTAAGTCATTTCTACGCTGTAGAAATGTCACGCAAAACACAAACATTTTTAAACTTTGACAATTATCTGTGTAAAGATTACAAATTAACGTTTACGAACAAATTTCGTTGATGAGATCAAAATTAAAGAACCCTTTCGTTTCTCTGATTTTCCTATTGTGGTAGCATTCAGCTATAACTATAATTTGTCAATGTTTACCAATTTTGATTTAGTTCATGCAATACAAGGCCAAATGGAGAAAATGGAGAGGGCCATTTTACGCTAATACTCCAATTGGGGAAAGTTTGTGTACGTAGAACATCGATTGTTTTTTTTTTTTCTTTAATTCGGCTCGAGTACTGGTCAGAAAAACTCAACTATTTCAACCATACAACTGACCTTCATAATCACATTGAGAATAGTTGTTCGTCAATATTTCTATCGGGTTGTCTGAAAAGTTCATGCCGCTTTTTAAGTAAAATTAAGACACAACCCAAAATTATTTCATTAAATATTTATTCTAGGAAATATTAACTATTTTCTCACTTCACATATATGGTAAAACATTAACAAAAAAAATAAACCACCAACTCAGATGCCCCACACCCACAGACTGGCAAATATTTCAACTTTCTTCCTCCCCGTCAACTTTTAACATACTTTAACACTTTCTTCCTCATTTTAACACCCCACTGTCAATTTTAACACCTTCCCTCTCCGTTCTACCGAACAATCCATATTTCTCATTTCTACGGTCAGATCGGCAACAATATGCTGTCCCATTTTTTTTTCAACCAGACCTACTATAAACACGAGCAGAGAACACACACACTATTAAATCAAAGTGTCACCTACCTTTCGTTGGTCTCGTCCGGTTGTTTACTATATTTTCGTCTTCTTTTTTTTTTTCTGGTGGCAGTTTTAATTCCGGAAATTTCAAGTCTGTTGAATTTTCAATCGTTGTCGTGGTAACTCAATAATGTTCGTATCACTCTGTCTTGTTGCTTCAAAACAGCAGGTCACTAGCACCAAATAAACGTGTGTTATATATCCATAAATAACAAACACGTATATATATAAAAATATATCATAATATTTCTTATTAACGACGATGGACCGTGTCGCCTAGGAACAGAGAGTGAGAGAGCGCTCTTCCAAGGTTGACAGGGGTGACGACGGGAGTGTAGCCTCTCTGCTTAGCTCGTCTAGCTTCTTCTTCGACTTCTCGTCTTGTCTGGCTCTCTGCCCAGACTGCCTGTCGAGCCTGACTCCTGTCGAGGCTGACTGGGACTCTTCTTCTCTTCTACTGTCGACTTCTGGAGACTTCTCTGACTCTGACTGTCAAGACTGACTGGCGAATCCGTGTTTTTCGCAGTCTTTATATATCTTCCAAAACCGGGAATCGTTTCTTCCGGCTTTGCCTTGATCACGCGACGCCTACACGACGCCTACGTAAATTCTCAGAGACACCTGTCTGTTTGCTCTGAGCTATTTCCGCTCTGCCGGAAATAGGGTCAAAATGACATCCGCTGCTTTCAATGACCGAAAACACCCACGCTTCATCAGCCTTCTTGGGTGGGGCCAGATTATTATATTACACTTGTATGTAGGTCACTAGCAAGACTGAAGTTTCACATGCAACACAAACAGCTGAATAAGGTTGTTGCATCCTCATACATCAAAATTGGTGGGTGAGACGTAGTGGATGAACTGTTTTCTAAATTGTGCAAAAAATGAAAATAACACTGACATCTCTTTTGAACAGATATGTCTACCAAAATTACACAAAAATATCTTGAAATATGAAAGAGTAAATTTATCCAATAAAATCTCCATTGGTTTCAACCATGGCCCTGCAACTATAGGGACAGTCTTTTTGTTGATAAATGATACCATGAACCTTGCCTTCAGATCATCTTTGGTATTACAAGAAGTTTTGTTGGTCTCTTGCTCAACCATACCACACACATAATAATCAAGGAAGTTGCAATCTGGGGATTTAGATGGCCATATTTAAAGGGTGATGTTGTCATAGAAATTGTCTGGCAGTTATGACTGGGTTCTCCTGCTTGTGTGACATGGTGCAGAGTCCTGTTGCTGGATATAGAGTCTTCCAGCTACCACCCTTTTGACCCATGGCAGCATTATCTCCTCAAAGCATTTGATATAGATCTTTGTGCTAAGTCTGATGCTCTCACCAATAAATTCAGGATTTTTTTTCTTATCAGAATGATCAGGGTGAGTTTTCCAAATTGCTGTACCTTCGTAATCACCCTTAAACTCATCCAACTCTTTCTTAATCCTCTGCAGTGTCCTCAAATTGAAACCCAAACACTCTGAAATGTTTGTATTGGAGCTTCCAGCACAAATACCAAAGCAGTACAGCAAGCCATTTTCATATTTCTGGCAGAGTGAATTATGTCATGGTGCTCTTTTACTCACAGACGATGCCCAACTGACCCTACTATACTGTACAGTCAACAAATTAAAAAAACAAATAATATGCATGCAAAAACTTCAAAATATAAAATGGTTACACCTTACTGATTGCACCCTGTATACAAAAAAAATGCAAATTTGAAATTTAACATTTATTTAAAATGTCTAAGAATAAAACACTGGCAAGTGGTTAGTTTCAGAGTTTAATATGCTAATCAAAGTACACAATTAAAACCTAAAAATTATATTTACTTTAACCTCCTGAATCCATAGTATTGCTTTACCTGTACATTGTTCCATAATCTAATAATCAAAAAGTTGTTCATAGCCTAACACGATAGTATAATACGGCTGTTCATATGAGCAACTTTTTACTAGCCATTTGCTGCTCTATACTGATTTTTTCTATTACACAAGCAATTCTGAAATTCTGAAATAATGAAATTTCAAACTATTCAGGTATATATATTGGCAGTTGATCAGAGTTCAAGAGTCAATAAATTAAGGAACATGCTCCAAAAGAAAACAAAAAGAATATCAACTGATTACTTACCTTGAATTGGGCACCAACTGTGAGTTTACGCTGTTTGTCTTCTTTTCGATTGACTTGTGTAGTATTAAAAGCCATCTATAAAACAAAAAGTAAAGATGTAATCATTGTGTCAAAACAGATAAATATAAGATGCAAAATTGAAACAAAGATAATATAATAAATATCCATTTATCTCATGAAATAAAGACAGCACTCTGCTTTGTCAAAATTCAGTCCTATTGTGGTGAATCTGGAGTGGCCTCTCCATGGCACAAGCCTGCGTTATGATATATGAAGGTTGTGCACTACCCAGACTACATGGTCCTTCTCTCAGCCATACCAACAAAATCCAAAGAAATACAGGGAATTACAGTTAGGGACAGCTTGGCTGCAGAATTTGCTAGAAAGTTGTCAATGTTGACAGCCAACTGCCTTTGGGGGCTCACACCAAATTTTTGTCTGGATTTACTTCCATAGCCTTTGTATATAACTGCAAGGTAGTGTAGGTTATAAATCAAGGTTTTCCTTCCCCTAGATGGATTGCCTTCTTGGGTTGCTGAGTTTCATCTACCTGAATCAGCTGGTTAAGAGTCACAAATTTTCTACCTTTGCTCATTCTCTGGCTTGGTGCCCTTTCTCTGGCATGGTGATGGACAATTGTCAGAAGCTATTTGAAATACATGCTACAAAAGCATGCTATAGACAGTGGGAGCTTGTCCCCACTATTACCCCTGGCTATGACAACCTTTGGAACATATATAATGTGCATATATAACCATTATATACATTAAATGTTTTAGAAGATTAAAATACACACACACACACATAATTTTGTAGGTATCTGTTTATCTTGCAAGATAAATTTAGTGCTCAGTTTAGTCAAAATTCAGTCCTTTAGTGAAGAGACTGGAGAAAACTTCTAGGGTGCAAGCCTGGGTGATGGTATATGAAATCAATGCATTGCCTTAAACTATATGGATTTATCAGCAACATTCAAAGGAATACAGGGCATTAATTTGGGAATGGCTTGCTGGAAAGTTGTCAGTGTTGAGGCCCACACTGGATTTTCTGTATGGATTTACTTCCATAGCCTTTGTATATGAGCTGCCGAGTTTCATTTACCCAATGCAGCTGGTTATAAGTTACTAAATTTCTGTTTCAAATTGTCTGACCTGGAGATTTGAAACACATGCCATGGAAGCATTTTATAGACAATGGAGAGATTGTCCCTCACTATTACCCTGACTATGACAACCTTTGGAACATATGTAATGGATGTATATAAACATTATATACATAACATGTTTTAGGCAATATACTTACAAAAAATCAGTATTTGATCAAAATGAAAAAAAGAAAGTCTAATGGTTTCTGTGAATATATTTATATTTATTTCCCCTGTTTTGGAACAGATTTTTTGAAGGAGAACTTTTTTTTCAAAGAATCACTTAAAATTTGAAGTTATATTTGAATTTTAGATAAAATCCTCTCTAAAAATTATTTTTCTATTTCATTGATATCAACTCAACACTAACCAATTTTACTGATTTTACTGATACATTTTCCAGCACCAACCACCATAATGTCTAACACTTAGATGTCATCAACATTAAGCTCCTCATCATCATCACTGTATTGTTGATGCTTAATAAAGCTTCACTATCCACTCCATAAATCCCTTGTCATCACTTCCATGACCACATTCATTGACCTTTGATTTGACAAGATCAGTGATTTCTATCTACACCCCTTGATTATCCATACCTACACCCTCATTGACACTTCTGTAACCTTGACAACCACACACCTTACCATGAATAAACCCATCACCGTGACCTTGATCAACTAACCTGCTAACCCACTTTACCAGGGAGTTTGGCTTCAACATCTCAACATCACATGACTGCCACCTGCCAGCAGAATCCAACAGAAACCTTTCACTTGATCAATCTTTACTATCTGCACCTAATTCCTTGTCATCACTACCATAATCTCAGCAACCAAACACACCTTATCATGCATCAACCCACCACTATGACCAGCCCACCTTAACAGGCAGTTTGGCTTCAACATTACAGCATCAGACAACTGTCAGCCCATGAACAGTTCCCAGATGTTGATATCAACTTGAAAGAAAGGTGTGTGTTAAACTCCATCAATGACTAATCAACTTTGGACCCATCCTCTGACCCCTACTGTGACCTCAGCCAACCAAGCTAAGAAATTGGTCAATTTATGGCCCTACCAAAAAAATCCCTTACACCTTATCACTTTCCTGACCAACAGCAAGTGAAGAACCACACAAACAATTTTGTTCAACTTCAAACAACACACTGTTGAAAATTTAATCCTTGTTTGTTCCTTTTCTTTGCAACCAAACAAATGTTATAAGTCTACCATTCATCCATGTTTTGAATATCACTACCACAAATGGTCTGGTGCTCATGCTATATATTTAGAGATTCTTGATAAAAATCAAAAGAAAAAAACTGCAATGCTATTAGCCTAGACCTTGGCGTCAGTCATCTTCCCACTGGCATAATGTAGCTTCCCATACCTTTTCTATAAATACTTTCAATTGTTCTCTTTTACTAACAATTTCTTCTCTCATATTTCTTACTTGTAGAATTCTCTTCCAGCTTCAGTAACCCCTTATGTCTTAGTGGCTTTACTGCCTTCCTTGGGGTGAAATGATTAAAAAGAAATTATATAGTACCGAAAGTCATTGTCTGTGATAACTTAGTGCTTCAGGCAATATGTGTACAATATAAAAATGGTACACTAATAATCTTGATATAAAAATACTTTTGAATATATTGCTAATTACTTTACTATAGAAATTCATTGCAAATATTTCATGGGAGAAATGCTTTGCCAATGATTTTAAGATAGGAATGCATTGGGAATCTGGAGAAAAGAAACTGTCCATTATCAGGAATTAAATAATTAGGTAAAGACTTACCCTTGCTTTGTTGGCTCTCCCAACACTGCTTCTGCCTTGTAAGGCTAAACTTCCAGTTCTTGTTAATTGACCTGAAAGGGAAAAAAATTGGAATTGGTTAAAAACTCATTTTTCCTGTTTATTAATTGTTTTTAAAAAGGGAGATTTTATTTAAATAAATTGTTGATAATCTTTACCCAAAATTAAGAAAGACTTTATGTTGAGAAGAGGAAAACATCAGTTAATATTTGCTTTTTAATGTTAGAAACAAAACTATATATATTCATTTACTAAGCATAGCAAATACAAAGAGAAATAGAAAAATATTTCATATATCCCCCATTTACATTATTTACATAATTATTGTCCTTTGATCACATCATCCATGAATCTCCTTGGTCAAACCATGTTTTTTAATATATTCACCAGTCCTTAGTATCCATAAGGTCTTGGTTCCAGGACAATGTTCCAAAATCCATAGATACTCAGAATGACATATTTGCATATAACCTCCTCACATTCTCCTGTATACTTTAAGAACATCTCTAGATTACTTATAATATTTAATAGAATGTAAATATTATGTAAATAGTTATATACTGTGGGTATAGACTAAATATTTCAGTGGGAAATTAACAAGGAGGAAAAAAATACAAAATTGTTTAAAAGAAATTATTATCCCCAAAATATTTATATCTTTTGTAAGGAGAAAGATTGAAGAAAATTATGATATAAAACTATTTGCATACAGTCTATTGAACCAAAAGTATATGTGAAAAGTGAGAGTGGGAAAAGTCATTTACCTGTAAACAAAAAATTATGATAATTTGCTTTAAATTTTAAAACATCTTGATTTAAAAACTATCATTAATTATTAGGTTTCAACAAAATTTCAGGTTCTTATTTTATAAATGCTAATTTTTTTAAAAATATCTAAACGTAATTGGAGTAGATAGACTAAACTATCGCCCGGTTCACACTCCACCCACATCTATTGAACAGGTGAAGAGGCTCATTCCTTGTTTCCTGTTTAGGATGGGGTTTCCGGTTTTATCTTTTCCAATCTTTTCACTCTCTTTTATTTTTTTTTCAATTGGAGTAGATAGACTAAACTATTGCCCAGTTCACACTCCACCCATGTCTATTGAACAGGTGAAGAGGCTCATCCCTTGTTCCCTGTTTAGGATGTGGTTTCCAGCTTTCTTTTTTCCATTCTTTTTATCCTTACATAGCCCCCTGTGCATCAGTGGTGTTATCGCCTTGCTTGGGGTGATATGATTAAAAAAAAAAAAAGTATTTATAAATTAAACTTTGTGCGTGTGTGTCTGTGTGTGTGTGTATGTGTCTGTGTGTATGTCCATTACCTATAGACTCCGAAATGGTTGAACTGATTTTCTTGAAAATTTATACACTTGTACTATAAGCGTCTGTGAGTGTTCTTAGTTAGGTTTTGTATTCGAGGTACCCCCGATAAATATCGAAAATCGATAGTCAAAAAAATCAGGTTATAGAAGGAGTGGTCCAATTTTAATCAAATGTGATACACTCATAGACAAAGACATAAGAAACGATATTCAGAAGTTTCAAGGTTGCAGTTCTTACAATAGTGCAGAAAATTGATAATATATATATATATATATATATATATAAAGCAAGATGTTTGTGTGTGTGTGTGTGTTTATCTGCCTGTATGTCTGTATTTTTTCAGCCCTTTTATTTTAGTTTTTGCTTCAGGTTTGGCTCTAAGTAGGTATAATTGTAGTTCTTAGTCTCAGCCATGAGGACTTATTTAGCTTTCAAAATTCAGTTTACGATGAAAAAAAATGTTTTGATATTGATACCAGGAAATCAAAATTTGACTTACATCCATTCATTTTTCTTTCAGTCTACGGTTTCGCTTTAACTGGAAACAACTATTGCTTTTTAGTCTTTTGTGCCAACGTCCAAAGAGTCTGATCTCCAGGACCATGGATTAGTTTTAAAGCTTTCATTACACCTGAGCAACGCTAGTCTGTCTATATTTCTGAGATGAGTTGTTATAACTTATTACACTAATTCAATTGTTTGGAGTTATTGTCCTCATATTTGAAACAGTAACTTATCAAGGTGAATTAACTAAAAATAAGACCCCTGAAGGCATGGGACATGGAATCTACACCCATAAACTAAATAAAGGGTTTGGTTCAAAATTCCAACAAAGATCACCTGAAGAAGGCTGGTGCATACAATGGCCAAAACATTGTGAATGTGACAACAAAAATGAAGAGAACAGTTCAAACAATGTAAGTAATGTAAATGGTACATGGAATTTACCTCCATGAATTAAATAAAGAATCCGGTTCAAAATTCCAACAAAGATCACCTGAAGAAGGCTGGTGCATATGTGGTGATACCAAAGCGATAGACTGGATATTTGCACTCTCATGACCAAAAAGCAAATGACCAAAAGTTGTCGGTGCACACCCCGGATTCGCACAGATGTTCCAGTTGAAAACTAAAAATTAATTAAATATTAAATTCTAGTTTGCGAGCCTACATGAATTTTATTTATCGGCCAATGGGAAGCCCAGAATCAAATACAAGTGTGAATTCCCAATGGTCTGCTGTGATCCAAAAAGTCAAAATAAAAAGCCAATACAGAAAGCACAGACAGACAGACTAACACAGACACACCCAGACAGACTCCAGAGAGATGAGAATAATTAGTAACTCCCTTGACCAAGTCAAGCAGCATACTATGCTTGCCTCCCTTCACCTCTCTTTTCTTACTTCCCTGTCTCAAAACTACTTACTGACCAAAGGAGCTGATACATCAAAGACATTCCTTACTTACAACACTCCCACATACCTAAGCATTAATTCTCTTTTCAGCATTTTATTGCCATGAACATTTTAATGTCCATTGGACCCATATTCAAAGGATTATTTTAATTGTAAAAACCTTAATTGATATGTGTATATATAAAATGTTATTTCTCAACTTAATTTGCCTTTCATGATTTATAATCATTTCATGACTTATAGTGGGTGTGTATATATAAAATGTTATTTCTCAACTCAATTTGCCTTTCATGATTTATAATCATTTTATGACTTATAGTGGGCTATCTACAACGAGGCCAAATTCCGTAAATCTGCAACAATATATAACTACCCTTCAAAAGAATGCATCCCCACTATACATACAATGGCCAAAACATTGTGAATGCAATAACAAAAATAAAGACAACAGTTCAAACAATGTAGATAATGTAAATGATTTTTTAAAAGCTTACATTCCAAATTTCAAAGAAAAAATTAAATGGTACATACAACACAAGTAGCAAATAAAAGCAGCACAAGATGAACAATGCCCAAACAACAAGTGCCAGAGAGAAACTAAGGATCTGTTCAACAGGAGGTTTCCACACAGTATTTTTCTACCTCACTTCATTTGTATGCATTCAGTATAGTGCTCACCTTGCAGCAAATTCAAGTTCTTTTTCTTCAGGGCATTTTTCTAAGGATTTTTTTTTTGTTTCAAATATTTTTTTTATCCACTGTTGGTTAAATCAATGAATGTAAAATTTTCAGATATGAAAACCAGGCTGTATATTGAAGGTTTATGGCCATATCATGCTGAAACATTGGTTCTTGCGTGATCACCAAAGATAAACAATATCAAGCCTTGTTGTTATCTAAAAGTGTGACCATTTAGGAATACGAGGTGCTGTAAAAGCTTGGATGTGTAGGTGATGTAATGAATAATGGCTCAGAATTGGAAGTCAGAAAGCCGAGTTTCAATTCCTGTGAACTTCATTTTATTCCTTGGGAAAGTGATGAATCTACCTTTTCCCCTAGCTATGGGTTAATTAGTAGAATTTGTATCAGTAAATCATTATTATCTCCTAAATATTTTTCAATCAAAAAAATATTTTCTGGCTTTAGATAACTAGCAAAAGTTGATAAGCCATAAAAAAAATCAATCAATGTATTTTGAAAAACTTATCATAATTTTTTAATTTACAAGAACAATAATGCCTATAGTAGATACTTATATACCAATCAAGCCGGTTCATTATTGGCTCTTATTGGTTCATTTAGAGGCCTTAACAGTTTGCAGCAATAAAAAGAAACAAATGCAATGATCAAACAATGTATTTCTCACCATTAAATATTGTTCGGATTAAAGGATTTTTACTGTTTTTGAGGATTTCCAAAATTTCTGCAGGTTGGGTATCTCTGTTTTTTTCCAACCAATTAGTTGTATTGTATGTCACCTACAAATATGAAAAAAACAACATTACTGCTTACCCACATGTAATCAGCCAACACTATGATTTGAACCAATGTTTGAGCTATGTTTTTTTGATAATCATTTCACTTTAAGCAAGACAATAAAGCCACAAAGGTGTGAAAGAATAAGAAAAAGAAAACATTATTCAAGAGTGATAACTATAAAAGAAGTGGAATCAAGAATACAGTAGATACTGATTGACACTGCATTTAAATTTTTGAAGATCAAAATTGGCTGGATGGCATAAAGCCAAAAGAGGCAAGAAGTGCAAGAAAAGAGGCAAGAAGTGCAAGAAAAGATACTGTTAGCAATGAACTTATGGTTACATCTAATTTGTATCCACTATTAATCCAAGATGTCTATGGCTATATCCCGTTGAATACACCAGTTACCGTCCGATCACCGAAATTAAGCAACATCGAGCCTGGTCAGTACTTAAATGGGTGACCATTTGGGAATACCAGGTGCTGTAAACGTAAGGACCAAAAATGGTCTACCGGTCCCCCAGATTTGGTGGTTGGGTGCAGGGCCCGTAAAAAAACAGTTTGTTACAGAAACAGCAACAAAAAAAAGTTGCTGCCCTAAGCACCATCTGGGTGTGATGATGGATAAATGATGATGATGATGATGATTAATCCAAGACAAACTAAACAAATGCAATTTGTTTGTAATTAAATAAAAAAAGGTGAGTAACAGCTTTTTACTGTTACTACTGTTTGGACAGATAGATAAGAGAGTGGTTTAACCAAGTTCCAACTCATTTACTCCCATCTCCATTTACCATTGTTAATTTTATCTGAGTTTCACTTACCAAATGATTTCTGAAACATTTCCTTATTATTCAAATAGTTTCTATGGATGAATGATTAAATTTCAAGCAAAACTTTATTATGCATATTTAATGTGACTGCATTGGTTATACAATACATAAGTTAACTCAAGATCATCTCGCTACCAACTGCATAACAACATCGAAGAGTTTCTGTTCATCCATATGCATCAATGCTATCTTCGATAAGTTGCCAAGTTAATATTAAGGCCACACAAAAAATATTCTTAAAATATTCAAAATGGTTGGATACTTCCTAGATGCACCATTTACATTTTATATTCAAATTTCTGTTTGTTTCCTGGATGGAGTTATCATTATTTTCTCTATTTACATTTGGACTATTGTCCTCATCTTTTCACAATGTTTCATTCTAATGTTCTTAAGATATTTAATATTTCAGTCATTGTATTTATTCTGGGTTTCATAAGGTAACCTACAGAGAATTAGAAACAGAACTCTTATATTTAATCTACAGAGGTAGTCTTCTCATTCAACTGCCCATGTTCAGGGACATCACATTTAGTTCTTATTTTTAGTATTGCTCTGTTATTGTTTGACAATTTCCACTGACATCAAGTACACACTGTTCAGGCAAGGGATTGAACTCACAATTACTATATCACCAAATTCACAAACAAATGCTATGCTAAAAGTTATAAAGCTTAAGTTGTCCAGATCGATTTACACCTGATGATGATTGGGGTTCACAACAGCCAATACATTGTAATAATAACAACAAAGATAAGGATCATAGTCTGAATGTAAATAGTGTAAATAACAAATTATTTTAGTTGTCTAATTTTAAAATGTTAAAATAAAGTAAATTAGTTGCATATACTTTTGATGAAAAAGACTCAAAATGAAAGAATGTCTGTAAGTATGTAGACATTATGTTCTTAAGATATTTAATATTTTTAAACATAGACATATTTAGTAAACTTTACAGAAGTGGAAAATAACATGACCAATTTCTTTCACCCCTAAGCAAGGCAATAAAGCCATTAAGACGCAAAGGATTACTGGGTGATAGAGAGTATGTAAAAAAAGAAAAATGCACTTAAAGAGAGAGAATAATAAAAGAACAAGAATTAAGGGTTCTTGTAGTGCCATATCACGCATGGACAGGCGTCCCTGCATGAACGTTCGGTGGGCAACCCCGAGGCCACATTATGTTGTAGGCCGCGCCAGTTTCCATCCTTCACAAGTTGCAAATGATTGACCGACTGATTCTATTCTAAGACCACTCCTTAACTGAATTACTATGGAAAAAAGCAAACATAATAACAAAACTAAACCAGCTCATTTGAAAACGCCTAAACCTGTCTGCATCTCTTTCACTAACATACGCGGTATCCGCACCGACTTCCCCAGCGTAGATTCTTTCCTCCATAATAACTCACCTGATATATTAGCCCTATGTGAAACTAATCTTAACCCTTTTATCCCCTCATCTGAGTTCTGCGTTCCTGGCTACCTTCCCCTCTTCAGGAAGGACTCCAATGTTCATATGCATGGGCTTGGTGTCTATGTCAGCGAACACCTTCCTTTAGCTAGGGTGTCATCTTTTGAATCCCCAGATCATTCTTTCATGTGCTTCCGCCTCTCACTTCTCAGCTCGATTAGCTATCTCTTCTTTCTCTACCGCTCTCCTTCCTCCCCTGACTGTTCGTTACTTGACATCATTTCTGACAATATTGACAAAGCCATTTCTACCCATCCCTCTGCCCATGTATTCATGTTTGGTGACTTTAACGCCCACCACACCAAGTGGCTGAAGAACGCTGTCACTGACGCTGCTGGTGTCCACACCATGAACTTTTCAATCACCCAATCCCTTACGCAAGTAGTGGACTTCCCCACGCGTTTCTCCGACAACCCTAATGGAAGGGACTCACTTCTAGACCTCTGCTTCACTTCCATCCCAGACTCTTGCACTACCAGACAACTCTGCCCACTTGGAAACTCTGACCACACTGTAGTGTCCGTCAATATTTCACTCCACTCCCGCCCGACCCATGAAACACAGACAAGTAGAATATCCTACTGCTATCAAAGAGCAGACTGGGATTCGTTCCGAGACTTCCTCTGTGACATCCCTTGGAACAACGTCTTTAGTCTTCCCATCGAAGAATGTGCATCCGAGGTCTCCTCCTGGGTTAAGGCTGGCATCGATGCCTTCATCCCTGCTAGGAAATTCCAGCTTAAATCTCATTCGTCTCCATGGTTCTCACCCGCTTGCTCGGCTGCCATTGCCCACCGGAATCATTTCTTCCGACTCTATCGTAACTATGCATCGGAACAAAACAGGCGCCTTTTTACTTCAGCTCGTAATAAGTGTAAAAGGATACTTAACGAAGCTAAGATGTTGTTTGCTGCCAGAATGAAGCAACACATAGCATGCTCTAAATTCGGCTCTAAAGACTACTGACGACTCTGTAAAAGAGTACTTAACAAGAGCAAGTCCACAATACCCCCGCTAATCAACAAATTTGAGGTCCTCACCTCCCCAGCAGATAAGGCTGAATGTTTTGCCCGCAGATTCTCGAACAATTCGAGTCTGGACTCATCTGGAGTTTTTACACCCGACTTCTCACCTAGAATCGAGGCACAACTGAATGATGTCCACATTACACCTTCGCTTGTCTCTAAGATAATCTTAAAACTTGACCCTCACAAAGCGAGCGGTGGTGACGGAATCCCAACCATAGTCTTAAAGAAACGTGCCCCTGAACTCTCCTCTATCCTTTCTAAGCTCTACAACCTCTGCCTATCTGCTTCCTGCTTTCCTGCCTGTTGGAAATCTTCCTCTATAGTTCCTATATTTAAAAACACTGGAGAACCCTCTGACCCTGCAAATTACCGCCCTATCAGCCTTCTTCCGATCTTTGGCAAAGTGTTCGAAGCCATTATCAACGCCGAGGTGGTTCAGCATCTCACAGCACACAGGCTCCTCTCAGACAAGCAATATGGTTTCCGCTTCACCAGGTCTACTGCTGATATGCTAACGACCATCACCGAGTACATATACCAGGCACTCGACAGGAATGGCGAAGCTCGAATCGTTGCATTGGATATATCTAAGGCGTTCGACAGAGTTTGGCATGCTGGCCTTCTATGTAAACTGCGGAGCTATGGTATAACTGGACATTTGTTTGAACTAATCCAGTCATTCCTCTCTAACCGCACAATGAAAGTGGTATTAAACGGACATGCCTCTCAGAACTACCATACAAACGCAGGTGTCCCCCAAGGCTCCATCTTAGGTCCTACACTCTTCCTGATATATATTAATGATCTCCCTGATTCCATAAGAACCCAAATAGGTTTGTACGCCGATGACACCACAGTTTACTCTCGCCTCCAACAAAAATCTGGTGTAGGCGTCAAAGCTAAACTCGCAGCCGAGATTGAAAAAGACCTCCAATCCATATTGGACTGGGGTAAGAAATGGCTAGTAAATTTTAATGCTTCTAAAACGAAGCTACTGTTAATTAACCATCATCGACAATCTCACCTACCTCCCATTAGCATGGACCAGGCTTGCCTCCCAGAGAGTAAAACACTACGCCTCCTTGGTCTCACACTTTCAGCGGACCTCAAATGGAATGACTATATCGAATCCATTGCTAAATCCGCTGCTATGAAAGTCGGTTCTCTGTGTAGGGCCCGGAAGTTTTTTTCCGTCTAAATCTATCCTGCACATTTACAAATCTACCATCCGCCCGTGCATTGAATACTGCTGCCATATCTGGTCGGGTGCCCCTGCTGTTCTCCTCGGGCTTCTCGATAAGGTTCAGAGGAGGGTCTGTAATGTGATAGATACCGACTTGGCAGACCGCCTGCAGTCTCTCTCCCACCGGCGAGACGTGGCTTCCCTGTGTCTCTTCTATAAATACTTTCACGGCTTCTGCTCCGATGAACTTAGATCACTGGTGCCCCCTAAATACGAATTAGCACGAGATACTAGATTAGCAACTAGATCCCACCCTTTTACAGTGAAACCGATAAAATGCAGCCGTAACTTCTACTCCAACAGTTTCTTTCCTCGCACTTCCCGACTGTGGAATTCTCTTCCAAACGATTGCTTCCCCGACGGCTACAATCTCCAGGAGTTTAAATGTAAGGTCAATACACACCTCCTAACACACTAACCTGCTCCCATTCTATCAAGCACTCTTCCCATCTGCCCGACCCTCATCCTCGCTATCCTTACTCATCTGTCACCTTTCTCCTGACATTCCCTATGTCTATCCACTCCTTCTCTTTACCTTCCCCTATGTAGCCCCATGCGCAATAGTGGCAGTGGAATGCCTTGCTTGGGGTGAGATGATTAAAAAAAAAAAAAGAAAAAAAGAAGACAGAAGATAACAGTTGATATTACAGTAAAATTTGTAAAGATCAAAGTTGACTAAAAGCTAGAAGAAGTTTGATAAAATAAACAAATAGTATGATAGAAGAAACTGTTAGCATAGAACTTATGGTTATTTCTAGTCATTTCAACTGTAAAATGATGAGCCATTGCTGTCAGTCGGTCAGTTAAGTGCCATACGTGATACACGCTTGGGCAATCATGTCTCGAAAGAGACATGACTGACTGGGCAGAAGATTATCCCGCAGTAGGTTGCCACTGCTTTCTGTGGTAGACTGGTTGCCAACCAAGGCTATAGAACCCAATCTGTCCTGTTATTTAACCCATAACTAGAAGGAATAGATGGATTAATACCTTTTCCAAGGGTATTTGTGCGTAAGTAAAAGCAATGAATTCAGCTGGAATTCGAACTCAGCTACCCGATTTCTCGTTCCAAGCCGATATCCACTGCGCCACAAAGTACTGTGCTTAAATTCGTAAGGTCTAGCTATCATAGAGGAAACATTATCAGAACAATTCCTAAAAAAGTATTTATAGAAATGGTACAGGGAAGCTACATTATGGGAAAGTGACTGAAGGCAAAATGCCAGGTCAGTCCCAATAACATTGCAGATTCTTCTTTGGATTTTTTCAAGAATCTCTAAATGTATAGTAGGAATACCAGACCAAATGTGACAGCAATATTCAATGCAAGGATGGGTGATAAATTTGTAAGATAGATTCCAGAGAGAAAAATTCTTTCTTTTTTAGTAGCAGACCTAAGAATTAATTCAATAAAATTTTCCACTTCATGCCAGCAGAAAATGTTAGCCTGAAATGGCACAAGTCAATCTCTTGGATGGTAGCATTAACCATGCTAATGAAAGGTAAAAAGAGGTCTTTCAAATGAGTGATAGAAAGAAGTTTAATTTTAGAAGCCTTAAAATTAACAAGCCATTCCTTACACCAGTTAACAGTAGATTGTAGGTCATTTCTAAGATCAACTGTCAATTTTATCTTATTAGACTATCTCGCTTAATATTAAGACAGGAGTAAATAATTGTATCATCAGAATAGATTCCTTTGATTCCAACACCAGAGTTAACCTTCAGTGTACTATCTATAATTCAGTAATTCATACTTAGCCAGGAAGGGGTCTTCAAACTTATTTGGTAACCTTTCTAGAGATGAGGACTCAATAAAAGCACCCAGGCATTGTCAGTGTTTACTCCCAGAGAGGAACACTCATGGGTTTGGCTGCACATGACATGTGCACATATAAGAAAAAAAAACTTTGGATAGATAAATATATAAACAACCACGACAGAGAAGAGAGGAAATTCTCTCATAAATTGCAAGGGGAGAATGTAAGATACACATAACAGAAATGGGTTCTTTGCAGTTGCATCATAGAGTTGAATAAAATGTAATGTTAATTATAAAAGATTTAGATCTTGTGCTTTCATTTTGTCATTACAACTGCTTCATTGCAACATGGCAATGAAATAAACCAAATATTAGAAATATTTACATGTATCATCCGCAGAATTATTCACAATATTATCAGCAGTAGTATTCACACTCTTAAACATATACAGTAAATTAACATGTGTGTAAAAAATATAGTTTCAACCTCTTTATATAGAAAAATATATTTTAGATATTTATATTTCATTGCAACAAACTTACTTATTAACTCCTTTACACTTGATATTCATATAAAATAGAAACTTCAGAGGTAGACAACGCAGACAAAAATAGGATATTTTAGACTCCTCACAGAAAAAAATTTGTAATAACCAAGTGTTAGTGAAAGCTGGTTTTCATGCAAGAAGATTAGAGTCATTTACAAAGTAATGAATGAATGAATATTTACAAGGTAATGAATGAATGAATATTCTCAGAGTAACATCAGGGTTGAAAAGTACAAATTGTCGATTTCCCCGAATTCCAATTTCTCCATGTTCTTGAACATAAATGAAAATCTACAGAAAATCATTAGTAAATTAAAAAAAACATTTGTTTTGGAATGAGCAATAAAACTGATTGCCACAAGATAAGGTACTTACATTAGCAGCATAATGTTTGATTGTGAATGTATATCCATGGGTAGTTGATGACTTCACATAGTAAGGTGTATTTCCTATGGTTTCATTCAGTTTGTCTACTAAAGTGATATCAGTTGCCTGAAATCAAATGAAATAACAGAACAAAGGTTATCAAATTTTGGAAATAAGAAAATAGTTGCAATTATTGTAATAAAAAAAATCACCTTTTTGGCAAATATAATTCACAACTAAATCTTTACAGGAATTTTATATTAATTTCTTTATTAAAAACAATTGACAACTGATTTAAATGTTTCTATGTTGTAGTAGTAGTAGTAGTAGTAATATTCAATACATGTAGAATATTCTAAAAATGACCACACTGTTGTACAGCTCAGAATTGTGGACCCCATCAGTCAGTTAAGTGCCATACGTGATACATGCTTGGGCGATCATGTCTTGAAAGAGACATGACTGACTGATTATTCCGCAATAGGTTACCACTGCTTTCTGCGGTAGACTGGTTGCCAACCAAGGCTATAGAACCCAATCTGTCCTGTTATTTAACCCATAACTAGAAGGAATAAATGGATTAATACCTTTCCCAATTTGCGCGTAAATGAATGAAGTGAATTCAGCTGGAATTCAAACTCAGCTCCCCGATTTCTCATTCCGAGCTGATATCCAATGCACCACAATGCACATCCGACCCCATATAGATCCCATATCAATCAGCTGGATGTCTTCCATAAAAGTTGTTTCCATGTAATCAGTAGCTATACTTTTGACAATAGGGTGTCCAATGCTGACCTTCTCATACAAAATGCAACATTGGTGGAATTGAGACTTTCCTGATGCAGTCACAACTTTGCTGGGCTGGTCATGTTGCAAGGATGAACGATGACAGAATAACTAAGGTCCTCATGTATAGCCAGTTTGACAGTGGACAAAGGACTTTTGGATAATTAGATAGAAATAACTGGAGATATTTGTGCCAAAGTGGTATCAAGAATTTTGGAATCAGTCGTATTAACCAGTTAAGACACAAAATACAATGGCAAAAAGCATTAGCAAATATTCCTGTTGCTATGTCCTGAGTTCATCACTGTTGCACAATATGTGGACTTGTATGCAAGTCACTAGTGAATCTGAAATATCATATACAGCATAAACATAAAAAATGAATGAGGTTGTTGGAACTTCATAGAACAAAATTGATAGGAGAGTCTATCATCATATATAGGGATGCTGAATCCGGATTGCCACATCATTGTTTTGCTATATCCTATATTCGCGCTTATGAAACTTTTAGTTGCATGAAGATGCTTGAGAAGTACTTTTATTATCTATATACTGCTCTGTTCATCCTTTTTAATGTTTATTGAGCACTGTACAGTTCCCTTGTCATATTTGTTATATATATATATATATTGTTTAATTATAATAATGTTTATCACCAAGGTTGTTATTTTTTCAGTGGTTTTACTGATAAAATGTGTTTTGGTAAGGGGTGGAGATAGAGTATTGATAAGTATAAGGAGTTTGTCTCTTTAACTGAGCAGATTCATACTGACTTTGAAGAAGAAACTGGGACCTAATGACAAACAGCCCTGATGAGTGAGACAATCATAACAGTGTCCTTATGAAACTTCAAAGTTGGCATTAATCTGCTCAGTTAAAGATACAAGCTCTTTGCATTTATATATATTTATATAAGTGAACATTAAAGCAACACTCAGAGATGACAGACTGTTTAATGCTAGACACAATCATCACACCACATGTGTTAGGTTTTTCCTCGGCTATTTACATATACAGGTCAGTGGTACATTGTGAGTAGTTCTTCTAACAGTTATTTTGGCAAGAGTGGTTTGTTTATTTATTTGGATAGATTTATTTGACTTTTTTACTTTTTATATTTATTTTTATTTATTCTTTTTGATTTTTGATGTTTAATTTAATAATTATTTGGATTTGTTATTTATTTATTTATTTTTATTTTTATTCTATTTTTATTTTATTTTATCTATTCTAATGGTTGTTATGGTGATAGTGGTTTGTTATTTTGTTTATTATTTGCTTTGATTAAATTATTTATTCTTTATTATTCTTTATTTATTTTTTTCAGTTTTCAATTTTGAAGTAATGTAGTAAAAATTTGTTTTTATGTCTGCATTTTGAGATGAGTTCAGATTGTTTATTTAGTAGTTTGTTTTGGTCTGGGAAGGTAATAATAGCTATTTTATCTGCCAAAGTCTGCAGGCTTTGGATTGATTGTTGTAAGCCAATGCTCTTTTTCATATTTTCCATGATATTTTTGGGGTGATTTGGGTTTTGTTTTTAATTTCCCAGATATACTTAAAAAGCATTGTGCTGTTCGCATATTTACTATTTGTGACGGAAGTTTTGTGTGCACAGTTGCATTGTTTGCAGGATCATTCTGTTACTCCTATGTATATTTTTTCCTCATTATCTGGTGATTTTACCATCCCTTGGTAGATTACATTGTTTTGTAAACAATTATTATTTAAGGGACATTCATTCTTTATTCTGCAGTTACATGTGAGTAACCATCAACTTATAATCCATCATATAAACTAAAACTAATTGAAAAAATAGAAAGATTCATAAAAAGAATTAGATGGAAAGCCCATTTCTTTTTATACCATCTCTACCAAAATATTAGTTAGATTACCCACAATGCACAACCAACTCGTATATATAAATAGCCGAGGATGAGGAAAAACTCCACACAAGTGGCCTAATGATTGCATCTAGCATGAAACAGTCTGTCCTCTCTGGTTGTTGACTTCAATGTTCACTTTTATATTTGCACATGCTCTATCTCTGATATTGAGCACTTTATCCTATAAATATAGCACACTGTAAAACTATATTTCTTGATACCTACATATATATATAATTGGTCAAGTTTCAATCCCAGCCTGAAGCAAGTGGATGTCTAGCCACACTGATGAGCTGTGATACAGTAAAACAGGCTTGTATATGGATGATGAATATATTATGCTCTCATTACAATTGAGCTCTCTAGAGAGGAAAATTAAAAAAAAAAAACAATTACCTCTTCCACAATTTATGCATTACTCTTCAGCATTGAATTGAGTTCTTTTGGTGACTGGCATGTGTATACCCCACTTATATACACCATGCTAAAATTTCCCTTCTCTGATTCCATACGCCTATGGCTTAGGGAATAACAACTCTGACTGATACCAAATCAGTCAAGTTTCAATCCCAGCCAGAAGCTAGTGGATGTCTGCTCACACTGATGAGCTGTGATACAGCAAAACAAGCGTGTATGTGGATGACAGATATATATATATATATATATATATATATATATATATATATATATAAGTCAATTGATCAATTTTTCATTAATAGTAGGAAATGCATTACACAATCCTATACATAGTAAAATATTCAAGTCTTTCTATATAATAAGTGATTGATCTTTCAGTAATAGAATAAAGTTAGTTACTGCTCAGAGCTACAATACAAGCCTATGCAAAGTAAAATAAATTTAGGTTTTGTTATTTTATCATATCCTTTAACTTACCATTTTTTATCTGAAGATTTCTATTTAATTATATAATTGGAACACATTCTTAATGGTAAAAACTTTAAAAGTAAGAAAGAGATTCATTCAGCATTCTTAAAATTCTTCTTATCCAAAATTCCAGATCCTCCCTGCAGAGAATAAAATAATTACTTCCTAATAATAATAGGCTTTTATCATTACTAATAATGATTACATTCTTGAAAAATCAATTTAACTTTTACGTTTGAATCAGCTTTCTGATCTGTCTCCAAAATTCTAAATATTGCCAAATATTATTTTAAAATAAGTATATCATTATTATTTTGATAAGTTAAATCATGAAAAATAATTTTTAATCTTTATCGAAAAATACTTACTTTTGGGAATTGACTTTCATCATCAAGAATTGAAAGAAGTCCTGGTTTTTCTAAAAACATATTCTGTGAATAAAAAAATTGAATATAAATTTGAGAATACAAGACTTTTTATCAATCATTTCTATTTTCAGGGAGTGGGAGGTTCTAAGTATATCAATTTTGTGATGCATCTTTACAATCTTTTTAATTATCATTAATCAATATATTTAAAGAAAAAAATTACCATGTTTGATTTGATTAACTAACTGCCTTTTGTGAGCAAATATTTAATCTAGATGTAAGAGAACCGGTTATACACTGAATTTTTTTTGGCTTTAGTCTCACAAATAAAGGCTGATGAAGGTGTTCAACTTCATGCTCAATATTAGTAATTGTTGATATGAACAATTCAGTACAAGCATGATGATCAAAGTGTGAAACTGCCAGTCATCTTGTAATTGATGATTTCTATGTCCACATTGCTCATGTATATATGTTGGTTTTGTGATGGCAAACCAAGACATAGTCTTTCTGTCTGGGTTTTGGTTGTTAGAAATAGAATGTGGGAGATATCCCTGTTGAGATACTGGTATATTGAAGATCTCCTCAGGGAGACTTCATAACCAAAGATATTTCATTGTCTTAGTAAGTGGATTTTAACTCTGCAAATATGGTTTAATGTAAATGAACAGAGCTGCAGAGTCAACAAGTAGAAACTCTCTGATTAACTATTTTATACTTCTTGTATTTGTGGCAACATTCACCCTGGACGAGTTGAGCTAGTTACATGGCTCCACAAGTGGTCACCAACTGCATATGACATGAAGATTTTCCCACAGTAGGTTGCCAATTCTTACTGCAGTAGACTGGTTGCTAAACAACTCTATATGGCCCAGTCTGTCCTGCTATTTACCTACAGCTAGGAGGAGAAGAGATGGATTCATACCTTTCCCAAGGTTATTAGCACATGAGTGAATGTAATGAATTCAAATGGAATTTGAACTCAGCTCCCTGATTATATATTGTATAAGCATAATCTGACCTTTAATAATAAAATCTATAGTAACTCAACTTCTTAAAGTTACACTAATCTGATTGGAAACAAATATTACTTGCTTACTGTCTGAAATACTTATGACCCCATAACTGAACTACATTTTACTATCTGATAATGGTGCATTGAGCACCAGAACTTGATAGCTTTTGAGTTGCAGTATGCTATTATTATTAAATAATAATAACTATATATATATATATATATATATATATATATATATATGTACTAGTTGTTACAATGGTTTATAAATTCATAGTATGACAACACAAAAATTTTCGCGTTTCGTTGTATCAAGCACTCTTTATAAAAGTAAATGCATGAACAGCAGGTAAAAAAACCTACGAGTTCCACAACTTTGTTACACTATATATATATATATATATATATATATATATATATGAAATGAATTGTTTGAACATTATTTTTTATTGATACTCATATTTAAGTAGATATTCTGTTTTTTAATTAAACAGTATTATATATTTTTATATCTACTGGCTTGATTATTTACGATAAATTGTTATTATGAAAATGTGTGCCATTTGGCAGGATTCGAACCTGCGACCCCTATTTACATAGGGGAAGCTACTATTTGATTTGGCAATGTCTTAGACCTCTCAACCACGAATAGCCTCCGGGTTTTAATCAAGCCTATATAACACAATTTTCGATTCATCGCAAACAACCATATCTGCTCTGAAATGTATCGTAATGTCAACAAATGTAAACATGTTATGGAAATTAATGAAAAAAAAATAATGTTCAAACAATTCATTTCAAATTGTCGGTTGTTTATAACCAAGTTTCATTAATTTCCGTAATATATATATATATATATATATATATATATATATATACACTATGGTTTTTATTATAATAGAGAGGATATATATATATTCTTCATTGCTTGATGGCATTATTGCAAAATATAGAATAATAAAGTACTGTTGAAGAGCAAACATGCAGCAAAAGCTTTCATAACTGCGAGTAAAGAAAATGAACTAACCTGACCCTGCCTCGCTATGTCTCTCTCTCCATGAGCATGAAAGGAGGAATATATATATATATATATATATATATATATATATATATAACAGTCTTTATTATAATAGGGAGGACCATTTATTCCTTATACCTAATAACATGAATATTAAAAGTATTTCTTAAGAAACTTAACAGTACTTTACCAGTAATGGTCGGTTGTCAATAAACTGAATTTCCTTCCAATCAATGCCTTCTTTCTTGTATTCTTCTTGTTCTAATTTAAAAACATACTGGAAAAAAAGGTAATAACACAATAATAATAACAGTCATACAATGAAATCCATTGCTTTTAATATGTTCATTTTGATACTACTGTGCTTAAGATGTTTTAATCCTGTCAAGGTTGTCAATACGAAAAAACAGTTTTACTGCCAAGCATGACAGATTGCTATGTAAGAGTGTTTTTTCCAAGTTCTCATTCATCCATCTACTTTTCTTTATCAACTATTATGGTATACTAGAGCTGAAACAGACATGTATATCTACACATGCACACTTACACACACAGACACACATACAAGCATTATTGGGCTATGCCAAAATTGACTCTAGAGATAATAATTTTTGCTCTTTCTGCCTAGCCAGCTAGACACTTATTAGAGAGTAATTCTTATCTGCTCTCTCCTACATTGATCATCATGACATGCCAATGACAAGACATTGGACATAAAACAGCCTTAGTTGAAATGTGATCTTGACTTGCTAATCCCATTTTTTGTGGTACTGTTATATCATCCTATTCTTTCATTAAGCCCAATTAGTGAAACCCTGAAATTTCTGGTGCACGTAATGTGGAAAGAGGGTATAGAGTGGAAAGGATACTGGGATGAATGAGTAAATAGAGGAGTTATGAAAGAGACTAATGTACTATTTTCCTAGGCTTCACGTAGCAAGGCTTCCCTTTGTCTTTTCTACAAATATTTTCATAGCAACTGCTCTGACAAGCTTTTTCCCTGGTGCCCAAACTACATGGATTTAAGCATGCTGCTAGATTGGCATCTAGGTCCCACCTGTTTACTGCTGAAATAGCTAAAGCAACCACCACTTCTACTTCAACTTGTGGAACTCACTCATAAGCAAATAAGAGGAAGAGAGTCCTGATAACTACAATCTACAAAAATTTAAATGCAATGCCAATCACCATTTTCTATCTTCATTCATCTTTTATCCTTTCCTCAAACCTATACTCAGTTTTTTTCTTTCACTTTCACTCTCTGTAACCTTTTGTGTACAAGTGGCATTCCCACCTTGCTTGGGGTGATATGATTAATAAAAAAATAAAGTAAGCTATTCTTTTTTAATATTAAATGGATGAATCATTTTCCAATTGGACATTAATGTTAGATTTTACAAAGATATAAATTATTATTTAAAAGTCATTTAACACATTTGTTAACATGCTATGTTACTTCATGATGTAGACAATCATAAATTATTTTTCTTTACTATCTACCAATTGCCATGACTTCTTAGGAAATATCATGCAAAAGCTTCATTATTTTAAATTCAGAGTAGTCTTTCTTTTAGAATAGCTGCAAACCTGTGCCTCTTCTATAAATACTTTCACAGCTTTTGCTCTGATGAACTTAGATCACTGGTGCCCCCTAGGTATGAATTTGCATGAGATACTAGATTAGCAACTAGATCCCACCCTTTTACAGTGAAACCGATGAAATGTAACTGCAATTTCTACTCCAACAGCTTCTTTTCTCGCACTTCCCGCCTGTGGAATTCCCTTCCGCATACTTGCTTCCCCGACAACTACAACCTCCAGGAGTTTAAATGTAAGGTCAATAGACACCTCCTAACACACTAACTCACACCCATTCTCTCAAACACTCTTCCTATGTACTTCCTTACTCATCTATCACCCTCCTTCTGACATTTCCTATATCCAATCGCTCTATGTAACCCCCTGCACTATAGTGGCAGTGGAATGCCTTGCTTGGGGTGAAATGATTAAAAAAAAAAAAAACAAGCTAGGGAGATGTTTAACATATAAAAGTTTTTAAAAAATAGCATAATCAATTTCTTCAAGATAATTTTTTTATCACAAAATAGATGGTATGAGAATAACATTAAAATTTACATAATGCCATATACAACCAGAAAGTAGTCGATGCTGGCTCTCCACAGATTCCTTTATTATATATGAATTGTCATGAATTTTTAAAGAAGACAGTGGAGTACCTTCTCTACAGTTTGCAATTCAGAGTTTTTCTTCTCTGATTGTTATACAAGTCTAGAAAGTCTAATCTATGCTACTAATTAACCTTAGCTAGGTTGGAAAGAAGGTTTATGCTTTTTCCAAAGGCATTTGTGTAAAAGTAAACATAACAGACAGGCCCAGAATTTGATCCCTGTTCTCTGATTCAACTTTTAGTACTGATATCTATTACGCTACTCACACAAGATTAAAGCTAAAATAGTGGTTCTAATGATAAGGACAGAACTGACCTGATTAAAAAAGAAATGCAGTTGTTCATTTGCCAGATTAATGCAGGCTTGTTCAAAGCTGTTGTCATCAAAATGTTCAAATCCAAATATGTCCAAGATTCCTAATAAAGAAAGATAATATAAACTGTTTCAATCAAGCTGTATTTTGTTTTAAAGAAAATAAAAATGGTTTCTAAAGTTCTTTTTTAATTATCTTAAACAGTTTCAACTATGAATTCAGATGACATGATATACTGTAATTCTATAATATAGAATTCTTTCATTGTCCAATATTTTAAATAACAATAATTGATTTTGATTAAAGATTTTAAAGATATATCTTATGATGTGGTTATGTCAATTGTGATATCACAGGTAGAATTTATTAAACAAAGACATGAAAACTTTAGTCAGTTAATTGTCATATATGATACATGCTTGTGGTGCAGTGGATATCCGTTCAGAATGAGAAATCGGAGAGCCGAGTTCGAATTCCAGTTTTAATTCATTGCATTCACTTACGTGCAAATACCCTTGGGAAAGGTATTAATCCATCTCTACCTTCCAGTTATGGGCTAAATAACAGGACAGATTGGGTTCTATAGCCTTGGCTGGCAACTAGTCTACCGCAGAAAGCAATGGAAACCTACTGTCGGATAATCTTCTGCCCAGTCAGTCATGTTTTTCAAGACATGATCGCCCAAGCGTGTATCACATATGGCACTTAACTTACTGACTGATACATGCTTAGGTGATCATGTCTCTTTTAAGACATAATTAAATAGGTAGAAGATTTTCCTGCAGTAGGCTTCTATTTCTTTAAGTGGTAGACCAGTTGCTAACTAAGGCTGTAGAGCTCAATCAGTCTTACTATTCAATCTATAGCTGTAGGGAGAAAAGATAGATTAATACCTTTTCCAAGGGTATTTGTGCATAAGTGAGTGAAACAAATTCGACTGAAATTAGAACTGAGCTCTCCTATTTTCATTCTGAGCTAATATCCATTACAACACAACACACATCAAAACTTACTTTAAAATCATTTACTTAAATGATTACATGGAAAGTAAAACAGTAAATTCTAAAAGCATATACAGGAATTCATTGCAAATATTTTACTAAAGAAGTTACTGCAAATTATTATTTACACTATCTTAGATAATCAGATAAGATATCATTACCATAGGAAAGCTATTTTTCATAAATATTAAAAGGCTAGATAATTTCTGGTCAGACCATATATATATATATTTATATATATATTAGGACCTTGAATAAGTTCTCACTGATTTTTCATGAAAAGTAATGTTTTATTTACAAAAATCAGTAAGAAACATGTCACTGAAAGTATTGTTCATCTCTAGCCACTACTTTTTCTCATCTTTCTGGCAGTATTTGAATTCCACATTGGAAAAAAAAGACATCATTTGAGGCAAACCCTGAGTCAACTCACTTTTTGGCATCTTCATAAAAATATAAGTACTACTCAGTTAGGCCATGTTCCATAGATTGGAACAAGTGATAATCGAATAGGACAGTGTCTGTTGAATGTGACGGGTGGGGTAAGACTTCCCATTTAAGCATTTCCAAGTAGGTTTTCATCTATTTTGCAACATGTGGCTTAGCATTGTCATGTTGCAAAATCACTTGGTTGTGTCTATGTTTGTTTTTACATCATTTTTTCATCAAAGCTCAGCAGTGATCAATTGTAGCCAGTAGCGATCTCCTGTGATAGTTTTGGTCAGTTTGAGCAGCTCATAATAAACAACACCCAGCTGATCCCACCAAATCCAGAGCAGAAGCTTCAAACCATGGATATTCTGCTTTGCTGCTGATCATGGCCGTATCTGACTACCAGGCACACCGGGCACGGGCCCAGGCCGATCCGTGCAATCATAGTGAAAATCCGGGTAAGGAAAAATGTCTTTGTCAGAAATCAAACTAAACAATTCACGAAGAAAGAAAGAAAGAAAGAAAGAAAGAAAAACAAAGAAAACATACGAATGAACGCAATAAAAATCTGTTTATTTATTAGTTTTGGAAGAAAATATTGGTTATACTCAGAAAGTCCGAACCCGATTTCCTGCTTTCGTTCATGTTCTGTGCCTAATTTTCATTGGAATAACCGAAAAATTCCGCAAAAATCATAGTTTATGAAAACAGATGACACTGATGATGTCATCATATTGTCAACTAATAAATCCAGGTAATTTTCTCTGTGCCCGGTGTTTTTTTAGCATCAGCTATGGCCCTGCTGCTGATGATGTTGATGCATGGCCGGGTTTACCCCATGATTTTCTATGCTTAGGTTTATTGTAATGTTTCTACTTTTATTTGCTGGTCTTGATACAATGCAAAAAAAACCTTTCCTTTTCTACCGTTGATTCAGCTGTTCACACATGAAAAGATACTGTTCAACATCTCTCTGATTCAACTTGCACAGCATCTAATGTCCTTGCGTTTGAATCATTCCTAATGCTTTCAAATGTTTGAAAATTGTTTCTGACAGTGCATGATTGCTAGAAGTCTCAACAAGAATTCTGTGGGCTTCAGCTGCAGATTTCTTTTTAATAAAATAGTGCAGTAAAATTTCCCACAAATACATGTTCTTTAGCACAAAATCCAACATGTTTGATACTATGAAAAACTAAGGAGAAATGACATGCACTGAATTTCAAACTTGCTTATAGTACTTCCTTATAGATGCATTACCATCTGAAACTGCATACATACAGTTCTGGGAACACCATCTGTTGGAAAACTGTGAGAACATATTCAAGGTACTACTATATATATATATATATATATATTGTAAATTATATTTTAGAACATGTGCACATTTTTTTTTATCCACTACAAATTGTTCATTTTCTTTTGACATTGAAATTACAATGTCTCATGAGGTGATGTGGAAAGGAATGGAAAGCCTCTTTTCTTATAATTGGCGAATAGTGTGTGGGATGTTGGTGGGGTATAAGGGAATAAGTCTTGTAAATTGTTGTTAGAATTTTGAAAAAAATAGGTTGGGTAGTGAATATAGTTGATTAATGACATTTTGTACACAGATTTAACATTAGAAGATGACATGTAGGTTTTATGGCCCCATGACTAGACTTTATTCTTTGGATTTATTGGAGGAGCAGAGTAGGGAAGTGTAAAGGGTGGGAGGGATGGGATTAGACCTATCTTTAATGTTTATTTGTACAACTATAGAATATTTTTTTGCATTTAAGCACAGTTTTTATAATTAATCTAATTTTGTATATTTAACCTTAATTTTGAATTTAGGAAATTGATTTTTTCTATAAAATTTTAAATTTTAAATTAGATCACAATTTGCCGTGTGTAATAGGTAAAATTTAATGTAAGTGGTAAAATTTAATGTTAGTATTTAAGGTAATAGGTAAGTAGGTAATAGGCATGTTTGTATTTAAGGCAATAGTTAAAATTTAATGTTCGTATTTAAGCACAGTTTTATAATTAATGTGATTTTGTATATTTAACCTTAATTTTGAATTTAGGAAATCATTTTTTTCTATAAAATTTCAAATTTTAAATTAGATCACATTTTGTGGTGTGTAATAGGTAAAATTTAATGTAAGAGATGAAATTTAATGTTTGTATTTAAGTAATAGATAAATAGGTAATAGGTATGTTTGTATTTAAGGTAAGAGGTAAAATTTAATGTTTGTATTTAAGCACAGTTTTTATAATTAATGTAATATTGTATATTTAACCTTAATTTTGAATTTATGATATCAATTTTTTCTATAAAATTTTAAATTGTAAATTAGGTCACAGTTTGTGGTGTGTAATAGGTAAAATTTAGTGTAAGAGTGTTGTTAGTACTATGAAGGTTTATCATCTCTAAGGAGTCCTAGCTCTGGCTTTTGTAGTATTTTGTATACATATATGTATATGTCAACTTCAATGTCAATTATTATCTTCTGTCTTCCTAATTCCTATTCTTTTATTACTATCCTTAATAATGTTTTTTATATTCCTTCACACTCAGTAACCCACTGAATTTTAGTGGCTTTATTGCCTTACTTGAGGTGAAATGATTAATATATATATATATGGGAAAATGTTATATAAATTTTTATGTATCAAGAACAATTTTGGGGAAAAATATGACAAAATGGGAAAATTTTTGTATGACATGCTTCGTTCTTTAGAGCTTCATCAGACTAAATTGATGTTTATGTTGATGAGACTACACATACACTCAAACAAGAACAGATGGTGAAAATTTAAAATTAAATTTATTTTTTTAAATATATGGTTTTGCTATATAGTCTAGCCAGTTGATATTTTCTTTCTATTCATGTTTCAAACACTTATGTTATTTAATATCCAAAGTTGCAATAATAGAAGATCAACCAAGAAAGGTAAAATGTTCTAAGAACCAGGACATGAATTTATAATTAAAGTACTTTTAATCTTTGTAAATTATTTTCTCTTTTACTCAAAGTAGCATTTTTTAAATTGAAATATGGTTAGACTCATTATGGTGAGCAACTAATGCATTGAGTGTGCTGTTTCATAAAAGATCTTGTGTTCATGTAATTTCTTATTTAAATTCTTTGAGGTTTCTCCTATTTATTCCTTATTACAATTATTACAGGTGATAAAGTAAATTCCTCCTTCAAGTTTTAGCTTATTATTCTGATATGTATTAATCTTGTATTGTTTCAAAACATGTTGTAACAATTTTTATGTTAAGCCGAAATAAATTCTTTTCAATTGTAGTTGTGATAGAGGTGGCAGATCTTTTTTTAATGCAATGTTTAATGACAAACATGATTAAAAACATAAACAAAAAAAAGGAAAGTAAATTAAATTAGTGAAACGATAGACTCAAATGGATGTGCATTGTGGTGCTGTAGATTTCAGCTCAGAAAGAGAAATCAAAGAGCTAAATTTGAATTACAGCTGAGTTTCTTGCATTCACTTACACGCAAATATATTTGGGAAAGGTATTAATCCATTGCTTCTTCTTCCAGCTATGGGTTAAATAGCAGAACAGATTGTGTTCTATAGCCTTGGTTGGCAACCAGTCTACCACAGAAAGTAATGGCAATCTACTGATAATGTTCCAGAATATTATTGTTTTTCTTCTGGTGATATTTTAAAAACAAAAATATCACCTGAAGAAAACCAATAATATTCTGAAACATTATTTTTTTGTGTAGTGATATAATGCATTTATAAATCATTGTAATAACAAAATTACAATGTGTGTGTATATATATATATATATATATATATATATATATATATATATACATTTATTTATGTGTAAATTCACATCACATTTAGTGGGGATAGCTATTTCAACACATCAGTTCAAGACATGCATTTGGGGTTGATAATGCATGTCTTGAATTGACATGTTGAAATAGCTATCCTCCCTAAATGTGATCTGAATTTACAGATAAATAGATGAATATCTGCTGTGTAAATTAAATTTACATTGAGCTCTCTGCTGGATCAGTTTTAATATTTAAATGATATTACTAGCAACCTCTAGGATTATTTACCAATCTTCTCCTGGGTTTTTACTGTTATATATATATATTTTCTAAACATGTACTGTTAAATATAAGAGACAATGAATGTCTATTATGTTTAATCATGAGCTGTTCTAAACATTATATTTTGGCTTTAATTTCAGATGAAAATAAAGACAAAAATTATCCAACATTTGGATAATCTTTTATCAAGTTGGTTCTAAGCTTCCGGTTCACATGAGTCATCTTCAGAGAGGTTACAGGGACATTAACATAAAAACACCCACCATCAAAGATGATTTTTTCTTGTGTTAACATAAAACTTTGCTAAGCAATGTCAACAGTTACCAAATAGCAAACACAGTTCGTAAATTTGTAATGCGGTTCTATGATATCACACCGCATGAGAGCCCGAAATGTTAATAGAACCATATATATATATGAGGGTATATTTATTAATACATATATATTTATTAATAAATATATATGTTATCATTTATCAATGGCACAACTACCTTATGCAATCATTAAGAACATATTACGAACTGACCGTTTAAGAAATCTGAATTTACCTTCACTCAATGTTCGTTGAAGTTAGATCTTATAATATTAGGGTAATATTTTTTAATTTACCAAGAGTAAAATTTAAATAGTATTAAAATACTAATTTTGCAAAGATAAGTCAGGCCCAGAACTTTCCAGCAACTCTCATATATATAATTGATATAATTTCTGCAAAAATTACTACAGAGTCTCTTCCAAAGCTTTCATTAAATGTTGACCTGGTATGGGGAATGCTTGAACATTATTGCTAATCACACAGTTCACCCTCTGAGCAACCCAGCAATATCATCAGGCTTTGCTGGTTTCTCATTATAGTATTGAAATGTCAAATATAAAGATGCAACTTCTGCTCACTCCATGAGCCTTTTTATATATTCCCTTCCTTTTATATAGACAACCCAAGTTTATCCATGGCTATTGAAATTTACTGTGTCATGGCTCGTAACATGTGAGATCCAGTTGCCTGGATGTATAAAAGAAAATGTTTAGTGTTTAGCACGGAAAGTTGTCATTATCATGGACTTTGTGAAGTGACACCTACTACTGCAAGAGACTGTAAATATTGTTTATAGGTCTTAGTTGTACCACTCTGGTAATAAAGTAGTTTGTCTACATTTCACTATGTATCTCTTTATTTCAACATACAACAAAATTAAATTTATTAAATCAAGGAATGTCATTATTAGAGGGGTTTTTTATGCAAATGCTCAGTCATTTGCTATTTTGTTTGTCACACATTATGACATACCAAAGTTTCCTAGCATTTTTTACAAATCTTTAGTCAATTGTAACAAGAGATCAAATATAAGCTTAGTAATCTACAGGGTGCCTCAGTGATTTGAGGACATGAGATTATACACCTGCAGTTATGTGATAATTAATGTGTTTTTATCTTTTCAGAGCTTCAATGGCGAACTATCAGCTAAAGCATTAGATGAAAAACCATGCTGTAGTTGTAATATACACAAAGCATTGTGATGTTGTGAGTGTCCTTTTTTGGGAAGTAGCCAGGTCATTTTTGTTTGTTTGTTTGTTCCTGTTTAACAGCCTATCAACATCTAAAGGGTCATTTAAGGCCAGAAACGTATTTTTATTTTAAATCAAAGTTGTTGGCAACATTTATCATTCAAAAAAGTTTTGTTGGTAATATTTTTATTCAAAAAAGTTTTGTTGGTAATATTTTTCATTCAAAAACGTTTTGTTGGTAAATACTTTCATAGCATTTTGACCCTGGTTTGGGTGTTAACTATTTACCCATAGCTGGGACCCTAACAGGTGCTACCACCCTGGGTCAGGGCAAACCTGGGAGCAACAGCAATTAAGAGGTAGTTCCAAGCTCCTCATACCCAGGACCCAGGTCATTTTGAAACAAAGTTCAGAAGATGTTGGAAACTTCCAGTGTGGCTGCATTGCCTGTAGCAAAACATAAAAAATGTTTATAGCATTCTGACCCCACAATCAAAACAGTGAGTGCAGAACATTACAAATGTGAATCCTAGAATGTTCAAGAGGGTCAATTCCAAAGATCTGCAGGTGTCTGAGAATAAAATCTGCAATGTGCTGTATGAGGATATTTGGTACAAGTTATGTGAGATGAGGAAAGGGAAGTTCATGTCGGCACACACACAACAGCAATTGCTCCAATCCCAAAAATTACTGAACATATTGAAACATTCAAAAGAATCTGGCATGTCCTGGAATTTTTTTTTTTTTTTTTTCAGAAAAAATATTTCAACTAGTTTAAAAAGTGAACCAGAGAAATTATATTTAGTTATGTGTGGCTCCTTCTGATATGTGGCTTCTTCTTGTCATGAACACCAAGTTTCTCACTTCTTTGATGATTTTAAGAATGGTGTCTAGTGAGTTAATCCTTCAATATGGCAGCAAATGCTGAACAATCTCATTAAAGATAAAGGAAAGACTTGAAGCAACTGAAATGTGATTCTACAAAAGGATGCTGAGGATACCATGAACTCAACATGTGAGCAACATGTGAGAGGATGGAAACAAACAGGAAACTTATACTTAACATCAGGAAGAGACAGCTGAAGTTTCTGGGACCCATAATGAGGAAGGATGGCTTGGAGAATCTGATAACCACAGGATGGATAGAGGAAAAGAGAATTGCACAACATACTTGATGGGCTTGAGCAAATGGATAGCAAAACAGGGTTTTGGAGGGGTTATAAGAGAAAGGGTGTTAAGAGCTACAAGGGATAGGGTGATGTGGAAGGCCATGAACACCTACATCCTAAAGGGACAGGGCACATAGAAAAAGGGTAGTGAAAGACACCCCACTTCTTTCACCAGGATCTTCAGTTGAATGCTGCTGGCTACACTGAGGTGATGGGAACAGTTATGAAGACCCGGGTAAACTTTGTATGTTATGGAATAACATGTGTTTCAGCAAAACTTTGCACCTACTCATGATTAGATGGTGACCAATCTGTACAACAACATCACACAAAAATATGTGGTCACCTAAGTCACCAGACCTGAATCCTCTTGACTATTACATGTGGAGTGTTGCTTAATGGGTGGCTAATCAATATTCCCTTAATATGACTGATTACCTGAAAGCTTAGTAAAACCAATATCACTACAGATCTTGTGATAGAGGCTCATCCCTTGTTCCCTGTTTAGGGTGTGGTTTCCAGCTTTCTCTTTTCCAATCTTTGCACTCTTTTCTTTTTTTTTTTTCAATTGGAGTAGATAGACTAAACTATCACCCTGTTCACACTCCTCCCACGTCTATTGAACAGGTGAAGAGACTCATCTCTTGTTTCTTGTTTAGGGGGTGGTTTCTGGTTTTCTCTTTTCCAATCTTTTTACTCTTTTCTTTTTTTTTTTTCAGTTGGAGTAGATAGACTAAACTATCACCCTGTTCACACTCCTCCCATGTTTATTGAACAGGTGAAGAGGCTCATCTCTTGTTCCCTGTTTAGGATTTAGTTTCCGGCTTTCTCTTTTCCAATCTTTTCACTCTTACGTAGTCTCCTGCGCATCAGTGGTGTTACTGACTTGCTTGGGGTGATATGATTAAAAAAAAAAGTCAATGATGATGGTCTCGTATTGAAGCCATCATTGCAGCTGGATAAACATGTAATCCAACTATAACTGCATCTGTGTACCAAGTGTTGTATCAATACATTTAGTTATTTATAAGATGTGGTTTATCTTATGGATTATCTTATTGTCTTCAACGTGTCCTCAAATATCTTACATGCCCTGTAGCAACTAAACAGTGCCTCTTTATTACGCTAATGGGATATAATCAGGAGAACTCTCTGACACCTGTGTTAGCATAAAACTAGTTAATTTTTACGCCTATTCATGGATAAATTTATATTTACCAATCTCTTTAAAGTTTACATGATTTGGATCTGTTGGTGCAATCAGGCAGTTAAATTTGTTGACAATCCATCCAAAGAGTCGACCATAGATTGCTTTAGCCATGGCATCCCTTGCATCTGAAAAAAAATTTAATGATGGCTTAAAAAATGCTTTAAATATATTGAACTTATTTTTACTGAAAAATAGACACATTGTCGTTTACATTCAGATTCACTTTATAAATGCTTTAAGGAGAATTGACTTAACCCTGTCATAGTTAACACTAAAGGTAACTGTTTTTTTTTTGGATGCTCTCCTGATAATTTAGTTAAATCTTGTACTCTTTTTCTCTATCAAATAACATGGCATCCCTGGGCATCTCAGTATGGGTTAATTGGCAGTAAATTAGTTTGTCTTACCAGTACTGAGAGTTCAATCATCACTATGTGTTACATACTTGTGACAATTACACTGGCATGACAGTGACAAGACATTCGTTAATATGTCTAACAGAAGGATGGAGAGAAACCTTTCCAAAAGGTATCACTAAGAACTGAACATAAACAGTCTTAACTAAAATTTAAACTCAATAATTTCATTTTCTCTCTTGGTATGGATTATAGTATATTTGCAGTATACTTTTGTTCATTCCTTTTTTTTTTAAGAAAAACTTTCTCTCATCTTGAAGAATTCAAATTTAGTTTACTGATTCTATTGCTTGTGCTGCTAACAATACATTATAACTCCAAGTATTATCTTCTAATATTATGCAATACATTTTCCAAATAATATCATACCTTCAATATATGCAATAATGTTCATCAATCATTATGTCATGCCTCCAAGTATTATGTTATGCATTTTAATAATCATTACATTATACTTCCAAGCATTGTACCATACTTTTAACTAATACTTTTCCTTGATCATTATATCATGCCTCCAAGTATTATGTTATGCATTTTAATAATCATTACATTATACTTCCAAGCATTGTACCATACTTTTAACTAATACTTTTCCTTGATAATTATATCATACCTCCAAGTATTATGTTATACATTTTAATAATCATTACATTATACTTCCAAGCATTGTACCATACTTTTAACTAATACTTTTCCTTGATAATTATATCATGCCTCCAAGTATTATGTTATGCATTTTAATAATCATTACATTATACTTCCAAGCATTGTACCATACTTTTAACTAATACTTTTCCTTGATAATTATATCATGCCTCCAAGTATTAATGCCAAGTATTATGCCATACATTTCACTAATGATTACATCATACCTCCATGTATACCATACTTAATTCCTGTTCTTTTTGTACTCCCTCCTTAATAATGCTTTCTCTTTTCTCATTATTCTTCTACATGCAGCAATTTCTTGCATCTTAATGGCTTTATTGTCTTTCTTGGGTTGAAATGATAAAAAAAAGTTATTTCTACCTTCAGCCTTTTCCATTGTGTAATTCCTTTTTACCATTTCTCCAGCAGCAAATACATTCATCGATGTCAGTGCATGCATCACTTCTTTATAATCAATGGACAGTAAAGTCTGCAAGCAAAAATAAAATAATATATCTGAATTTATAAGGATGAATTTATGCTTAAGTGTAAAAATGCTATCACTAATTTTGACAAGACATTTTCATTGAAAGATTTGTTATGACAACATTTGGGCTTATCTATTCTCCAGCCTTTTTCGTATAATTTTCAAAATGCATTATTATTACAATGATGCTGCCTCCACCATGACTGCTCCTCTCATCATCACCACCATAACCTCGGTCAATGCAATGTAACAGCAACCAGATTACTGACTTCACTCAACTCTTCACACACAGAATGTGGCTGACAGGCCAGCTGTCATCACCAAACACCTCTTGATATAATCACGGTGATTTTTAAAATCTTAACAGCTTCACTATTATATAACAGATCTCTCTCATTTTCATCACTGTGACTATGTTTTCCTTTGATCTCCCATTTGACCAGAACCCAACTGAGACATTCTTCTCAATCAAGTTTAACTATCCACTCCAGGCCTCTCTCATTGTCACCACCATGACCTTGGTCAACCAACCTGCCAATGCATCTCACCAGACCTTACCACATATCAATTTTACTAACAACAGTTTACCAGCGCTGATTCATGAATCCACTCCAGGCCTCTCTTGTCACCATTATGATCTCATCCAATAACCTGCTACCCATATCCAGCCTTACAGCTACTCACTTCCCTTACCAACAACAACTGGTGTCAAAAACATGCAACAAAGGAAATGGATATAATATTAATCTCTCCTCAAACAAATGAAAGTTTGGTCAACTTACTGTTGCAGCTTTAATAGAGTTCTCATTTTGTACCACAGACAGTTCCTCATTGCCATTGTCTACAAAAGTTGTGTTGCCAATATACAGAATAGAAGCTATAGCATTAAAAACATCAAGTTGTTCCTGCAAGTAAAGAGAATTATTACTTTGAGACATTTAAAACAATTTCAATCACATTAAGATAAGTTTAATTATCATCCATCTACAAAGTTTTCTTTTCTATTTTACTTTTTACAAATCTGACCAGTCAAATGTTGATATGAAAAAATAAATCATTTTTTTAACTAATCAGTATATGCTGACCTGAACTAGCTCTAGAATCTAACCATCCAATATAAAAGCCAGTCCTTAACTTAAAATATGAATTAGATTTTGACATAATTAACCACAATGCAAGAGACTTTAGGTTTCTTACATTTGGTTCACTATCACTTACCTGACATTTACCTGAACCCTTGCACAAAGAATTAGTTTGAAAGGAATGGTATATTCAGCTATGATCAGTTACATTACTCAATATATATTGTGAGCTATGTCAGAACTCTTGCATTTTTTAATTTTTTTACAAAATATTCATCCAGTACAAGGCACTGGTAGATGGTTACATTAAGGAGCAATTTATATGGGTAGGAGAGGAAGACTTGAACAGGTTAAGATTGTAGTGATTGTAGAAACATCCTCTTGGGAGTTTTTTCCATGAAGTAGTGGTTTGTGGGAAGAAGCTGTTCAAGTGAAACTTAGTTTTTCTCAATGTAATACATAGGAAATGTGGGTAGTTTTCAAGTAAAATTTAATCTGCTACCTCACACAGTTAAGTTATTACCATGACAGTATAGTTAGTAACTATTACTGTTATTTTTTATACTTGTATATTATAAAAGAGTTTCTATACATTTATTTTATAAACAATAAATTAATTGTTATAAAAACACTTTCTAATGTTCTTTTCAATCAACAACACAGGCCACTTCATTAACCTCTCAAAATATTAATGTAATGATTTAAATAATCTTTACTAATGTAGTTATTCCACAATAGACAGTTATACACCACAAAACAGCTCAATCTCAAATTATGACAAACACTTGATAAACTTTATGAGTCAATTTCTTAAGATGATAAATTCTTTTATTTTTAAACTTCATAATATGACAAAACATATAGTAAACCTACAATTGCCATCTGTTATAAACTTGCAACTATTAATACAACATAGCTCTCTATACAAAATTTACTGTGGATTTGCTTTTTTTAATACTGAGCATAAACATTGAGAATTTTTTTAACATAGAAAGTGTAGAAGTCAAATAACTTACCTTTCAACATGGTGGTCTTCTTTTGTCTCCCCGTAGAAAGGTGAACATTCAAGAGTGTGAGACTCACCTTCATGATGTGTCCAACTAGCGTCCAGTTGGCAGACAAAAATAAACAGGGTTGTAACTGAATACATGTCCCTATGTGGCCCAAAGACAAATGGTGGATATTGTGCTCAATATTTATGGAGCTCAATACACACACTGAAATTATCAGTCAATCACTGCTTACAGAATAGACTTGCCTGTAACAGAATGGAATCTCCCAGGTTATTATTTAAACGACCTACCAATTTGTCCTGGTGGGTTTTTGGTCAGTTAGACGGCCTGCGTGTTCGTTTTTCTACTCTTTGTAGGCGAGCAGAGCGATCAACAGTGCTAGAGCGGAAATACTTGTCGGCGGTTCAAGAGTCGGTGACTGAGTGAAAGCGTCTGAGAGAGTAAGCCCTCCGTCCGAAGGAGGTCAATGGCCGCGGATAGGCCAAGGAGTCCGGCTCTCTCCACACTGGCGTTATGTGGAGCAGAGATAGATGAGGACATACCTCATACGAACCAAGAGTCGGCTTCGATACCGTCCACATCGGTGTGGAATGGAAAAGAAGGCGAGTGGCAGATAACGCAGGCAGAAGGTGCAGTCGCAGTAGCTACAGGCATGTCGGCGGCCACAAAAGTTTGGGTCTCCCATTTCGCAGGTCCCGAAAAGGCCTGAAGCTCCCATCCCTTCCACCACGGCGTGGAATGGGGGGAAAGTGAGAAAGGGTGTAGACTATTACGGCGAGTTACGCGAAAAGTACGAAAAGTACATTGATGGTAACGAACTCCTGTCAGTTCCCGAGTCATTGGCGGCAATTGAACCCAGGATTATCTCCCTGTTGACGAAGGACCCCAAAACGCAAAAGTTTGTGGGGGTCAGCAGGGAGGTTATCGAGGAGACGGTGAAGGCGTTGGAGATCAATGCGAAGGCTGTGGCTAGGAGGAGCCATACCATGTGGGATATCCTGCTTGGTACCATGGAGGAGGCAAAGCAGTTGGCCGGCACAACATTGGCCACGAAAACCTTGAAGCTCCAGACGGAATACATGGGCACAAGGAAAACAAAGGTCACACTACATGGAGTCCCAATGGATATCAGCGAAGACCACGTGGGAGCGTTTTTCTCTAGTTTTGGTAGAGTGGCGGAGGTGAAGTCTGTCCTATCAAAGTCAGGCTTTTTGACTGGGGACATCACCCTGCAGGTGACAGTGACTCGAAAGGAGTTCGCCAACATTCCCAACATCCTCACCTGCAGGGGGCGATCAATTTATGTTGTGGTAGAAGGGAGAAGGCCGTGCTGCTGGGCATGTGGCGCTGCAGATCATGTGGCTAAGGCGTGCCCAAAGAAGGACCCAGCGCCAAAGCCACAAGCAGAAAAACCAGCGGAGAAAATGGAAGCTAGCCCAGCGGGCAAAGGAAAAGAGGGGGAGTGGCAGACGGCAGGAAAAAAGAACCCTAAATCACCTCCCCAAACGACTGCAGCAGCTAAAACTATGCAGTCGCCAAAAGCTGTGTCTCCGGCGAAGTCTGCTCCGAAGTCATCTTCGCCACCAGAGCCTCCCCCCAAGCGGGATGTCCCACAAGGGAAAGTGACAAAGGCGGCACAAAAACCGCCTCATAAGCCTCCGCAAAAAGAAGCTGCAGCAGAGGAAGACATGGAAACCCAAAGGTTTTCCTCACGCAAACGAGGGAGAGAGGAAGAAGAGGATGACAACCCAGAGAGCAGCAAAAATATGCGCAAGACCAGGAGTGTCGGGAGCAGCAAAGGGAAGTCTAGATCGACATCCATGCACAAGTCCCCGGAAAGGATGACGTATGCTGAGAAAACCAAGAGTCTTCCCTCGTCCCCTCAGAAACCTGTCCAGCCCCCAACCTTTAAACTGATTCCTTTATCTCCCACCCCTACTACGCCTTCTCCCACTCCCACCCTCGTCAAAAATAAGAAACCGCTTCCCCAGGGGGAAGAGTTAATGAAAGTACACAAGAAGGACATTGTAAAAGACTGGTCTGCCCAGAGGCATGCTCTCCTTAAGCCATTGCTGAAGCTGACTTCGGTGGATGGCAAATCCACTGAAGACCCCTCCAACTTCCCCAATGCCCCTGGTGTACTCACACTTGTGCGTAGCACAGGGGGTAATCTGAGGGTGTGGGAGCACATTCATCAAGCCAGCAAGGTCTACGAAGATATTGTAATGTGCCGAAGTAACACACCGGAATTTAAAAAAATGGAGAAAAATTGTTCTGGGAGGTTCCCCGTTCTTCTCCATCCATCGTTATATAGGGTAGTGAAACTAACCTACCCCACGGACGTCGGCGGAATTGTCCAAGACGGACGGATTACGTCCGACGTTGGTACAGGGTCCCTTGGACAATCCGTCGGGGTCCCTTCTGCTAGAGATTTCTATCCGGTATGTGAGTAGATTAATTCTCCTTTTTCTAATTTTCAGGACTAATCGATGTCTGTCAAGATAGCCAGTCTGAATGCGAATGGCTTGAGGGATCGGGGTAAGGCAGCTCGCCTGCTTCGTGACCTCCTGTCGTTCGGCGTGGATGTGGCAGCGATCCAAGAAACGCACTTTGTTTGCGAAACCGACTCTTATGTGCTGTCTAACGACTTTGTCGTCTATTCAGCATATGGGAGCCGGCATGCCAGAGGTGTTTCTTTGCTGGTCAAGCGTACCCTGGATGCGGGGGTTGTCCTTGTCCATTCCGGTGCCGAGGGCCGGTTGATCGTGGCCGATATTGCAGTGAAAAGCAGGTCGTTCCGGCTGATTGCGGTTTATGCGCCCAACGAGCAAGGTGAGCGTGTCGACTTTTTTCGGCTGTTAGAGCCCTTTCTGTTGGATTCCAAGCGACTCATCCTAGTTGGGGACTGGAATGCCATCCTGAACCCCAAATTGGATAGAAGGCGGGGAGCTAGCGGGAGGAGTGATGATCGCAGCCTGGTTGATCTGATCAACGAATTTGGTCTCGTCGATAGATACCGGGCCGATCATCCGGGCGGGAGCATGTGGACGTGGACGCATAGTTGGCCCTCTACCAAGGTATCTTCATACCTTGATAGAGTGTTAGTGAGAGAAGCCGAAATAGACTTCGTAGAATGTCCAACGTTCCACTGGTTAGGCTACACGGACCACAAAATGGTATGTGCTCGTGTGGTGTTAGAATTTAGGGCTAGAATGGCTGGCTACTGGAAGTTCAACCAGTCCTTACTGGACAGGCGGGACTTCCGGAAGCAGCTGACTATTGTAGTTCAGCGGGCGTTAACTGGGGGAGTCATCGAGAATAGGTGGTGGGATAGACTTAAGGATAGTATTAGGTCTTTCGCCACTCAATTCAGCCAACGGCTCAACCTAGATAAGGCTCAGAAGGCGAAGACACTTAGTGCTAATTTCACCCGGGCGGAGGCTGGTGGGGATCCCCTAGAGATAGCCTTAGCTAAGGAGGCTCTGGAGCGGTCGACTAGCGATCGTTACATGGGCTAAGTAATTAGACATAAGTTAAGCAAGATGTCTTCCGAAGCCGTGAACATGGGCGCTGATATGCGCAAGGAAGAAGTTCGTCGAGGCGGCGACCGGCACATTCGCGAGATACGAAACCCGGAGGGACATCTCCTGCGTTCGACTGAAGACATGTGCGAGGCGTTTCGGCGACATTTCGAACACCGCTTCACCAAGGAGCCTGGTCTCTGCCAAGCAGAGTTTCGCAGCTATTTGGCTGACTTTCCCCGGCTTTTGCCGGCTGAAGCGGCTAGTTGCGAGGGAGAGATTACGGAGGACGAAGTCTACGCGGCTTTGAAGAGAGTCGGCAGTGGCAAGTCGCCAGGTTTGGATGGTTTGCCCTATGAATTGTACTTGAGGCTGTCGCACCTTTTTGTCCCGATCTTGACTGTCGTGTTCAACAACTGGTTCCGTCAGGGGTCCATCCCCAATCGGTTCACCAGGGGTGTGGTCACGCTGTTGAGAAAGGGCAAGAAGGTTGGGAGGGATCTAGACGGTTACAGGCCCATAACTCTGTTAAACACAGAGTTAAAGATTTTGGCCAAGATCCTGACGAATCGCTTGCAGCTAGTTGCCGAGTCTCTGTTGGGACCTGATCAGACTTGTGCTGTGAAGGGCCGAACAATTCAGAGCAACCTGCATTTGATCCGCACGATCCTAGAGGGTGTAAAAGACGACGATGAAGCCGCGCTGATCAATTTGGATCAGTCCAAGGCATTTGATAGGGTCGACCATGGCTACCTGGCGGCTGTCCTGCAGGCTGCCGGATTCGAACCCGACTTCTGCCGCTGGATTAGTCTCCTGTATCGCTCCCCCATGGCTGTGGTGCAGGTGAACGGAAAGCTGTCGAGAGCTTTTGCGCTGTCCAGGTCGGTTCGCCAGGGTTGTCCACTGTCGTCCTTACTTTATGTCTTGGCGTTGGAGCCCCTCCTTCGCCGGCTAAGGGACAGGACGTGCAGTCCGGCCCTACGTGGAATCGCTGTCCCTGGTGGTGGCGCTCGAGCCAGGGTTTCCGCGTACGCCGATGACGTAACGACTTTTGTATCCTCCCGCAGGGACATAAGAGCGGTACAGAAGGCGCTTGAACGGTACGAACAGGTGACAGGGGCCAAGATTAACCGCGACAAGTCTTCCGGCTTGCGGTTAGGTGCCTGGAAGGGGACTCCCCTCCCGGGGCCCTTCGACTGGACGGACGGACCGGTCACAATCGTCGGAATTTGGTTCGGTCCGGACTTACAGTTGGAGAAGAATTGGTCTGAAATACAGGCAAAGGTCGGCGCGTCGGTCGAAACTTGGCGTCGGCGGAGTCTCTCCGTAAAGGGTCTGGCGGAGGTGTGTGCTACATACATCTTCCCCATGATCCTTTACCGGCTGTCTGTACTTCCACTTTGTGAGAAGCGTGAGGAGGCGCTCGAGCGTCTGCTATTCTCCCTTCTGTGGAGAGGATGCAGACATCACGTCGACAAACGTGTCTGTTACCAACGTCCGTGTCAAGGGGGTCTGGGAATGCCGCACTTGGCGAGCCACAAACTCGCCTCGAGGTTGGTTTTTCTCAGGCGTGCGTTATTGGAAGACTCGTTGCTTACGGGGGTAGTGAGGGACGCGTTCCCTCGACTTACTATCACTCCCTCGGTCTCGAAGCACTGCCGCAGGCTTCGGGAGCAACCGGCTTTCATGCGCGAGTGCCGGAAGGCCTTGTGGGCCATTCCACGGTTTAGTGACCTTTCTCGGCCTAGGAGACACTTCTATCAGGGATTAGTGGTGGGTGTCGCCAAGGATCCACTCAGGGAGAAGCTCGGCATGTCGGAGGAGGAGTATCGCTCTCATTGGTCTTGGGCGCCAGCGTCGGATTGGCTCAGCAACTCCGAGTTTTCTCTGACTTGGCGATTGGCTCGGAATGGCTTGTCTCTCAATGACATTTGTTTCATAATGGGCCTGGCGGATTTGCCAGATTGTGAGCGTTGCAACCTTGGTTTAAAGGAGACGTCTGCGCACGCCTTCTACCACTGTTCGCGCGTTCGCCCGTTGTGGGACCGTGTCGGCGAGTTGACTGCTCGTATCGAGCCGCGAAATCTCGTGTCCATTGATCGTGCATACGCTTGTGATAATGTGTCGCCCCCGTACTCTGGAGTGAAGCGTATGGTGTTTCTGTCGCTGCTAGTCACGGCTCGAATGGTGATATGGACGACGCGCTTGGAGGAAGTTTTGCGGGGTGGCCGGCTTTCGCATCAGGATCTGATCCAATGTTTTGAGCATCAGCTCAAAATAAAGATTAGAACTGATCGGAAACGGTTGCCACCGACAGAGTTCAGCGAAAGGTGGGTGTCTGTGGCAAGCCTGGTTCGCGTGACTGGGGCTAGCCTTGATTTTCTCTTTTAGACCTGTGGCTCACATCAGGATGGATTCCTCTGGAACCCTCCCCCCGGGTAAGGTAAGTTCCTTTTTGTGTACCTAGTTAATGTGAGTGAATGGGGTTCCCGGCCTGTTCCCCGGCACTGTCTCTTTTGTTATGATCCAGTTCGAGATTCCCAGCTCCGTCTTTATTTTGTTCCGCTTTTTCATCTCGGCTGGGTCAGTTTTATATGTTACCCAGTCCATTTTATTTTTCTCTTCTCCATTCCCCGTAGAAAGAGTGCCTCTTGATTTTGTCCGTTAGGCAGAATACAGCGGCCTCTTTGTTTTGAGGGTAGGTTGGGTCCAGCTAACATCATGTTTTCGTTTGTTGTTATGTTATGTTGAAAATCGTTTAGTTTGGGGAATTTTGTTTCAGTTTTTGCCCCTCCCCATCATGCCACTTCATGTGAAATTTTTATATATTTTTAAAAATTGTAATTTTTATGTACATCCGGGGTATTTTTTTAGGTCCCCAGAATGCACTGCGGTATTATGGTGCAAGATGGTTTGTGTGTTGATGGATACGTTTTTATGGTGATTGCGACAAATTGTAATGTATGTCTGGGTCACGAGTCTGATTAGCTAGGTATAATGTAGATAGTGTACGCCCATCCTGAGTTTTCTTTCCCCACCCCACTGTCGGCCTTGTGCCATAAACTCTGTAAAAAGAGTTAAATAAAGGTTTTTGGTCAGTTAGGCTCAACTTCTATTCTAGTTGATTACTGGCTGGTTGTTTCATAAGATCTTTACAGAAAGCAAATGCAGAAAAATGTTGTTTATGTGACCTATTCTTGAACCCACTAAACTTGAAAAGCTCGAAAAGAAATTAAAATAACATATTTTCACTTTTATGCAGGTCAATGTATTATAAAACAATGACATAGCTATATACAGAGTAACCTCGAACAGCACAGAAGTCAGCAACCATATTTTTTGCACATCCCTTGCTACAATAGCAAAGCAAAACCTGATTTACTTAAAAAGGAAACTGACATAAGTGATAGTTGATTGTAGTAAGAAAGAAGTTTTTTCAATTCAACTTTCATGCAAATCCATCTCTTTTTCCCACAAAAAGTTAGATCTTATTCTTAACAATGCAGGCTATTTTGAATCCACCCATAATTTATCCTGCAGGCTGTCCCAGGTACACCCATGAATTTCTCACAGATTTTCCTGGATCCAACCAAGATGTGCTTCTGGTTATTCTGGATCTATCTATTTCCACCTAGCTGAACTTGATCTCTTTCCCATAATTTTCCTGCGGGCTATCTAAGATTACCCATTATTTTTTATTCTTCAGATTATCATGGTGAACCTACTTTCTCAGAAAAAAGTGATATTTTCAGATCTGGCAAGAAGTTAAGGATTGTGAAATGCCAGTCATTGTTTCACTCTAACAATTTGTAAAGTACCTATTTTTCACCTTTTTTATTATTTTTTTCCTATACTTTGAAAAAGTTTTCAAACTATTGAGTGATCAACACCAAGTGTTTCAGTCAATTCTAAAGTTGATTCAACAGGATCATCACTTGAAGAAACTTGCAAGTCAAAATTCTTGTGGCCTATCACATCCTGATTTGTCATATAAATCCAAATTGTTCTTTTTTGAACTCTGCAAGTCTAAACTAGTGAAACTAAAGAGTGGAGCTCATCTAAACATAGAAATAACAATAGAGTAGTGATAAGCTTGTGGTTTAGCTGCAGAGTAAAGAATAAACCTTCCCTCAAAAGACTGCATAAATGATTTTCAGGACTTAAAAGTAAGGCTGGAGCAGCTCTAATCTATCTATAGCAGCAATACCTCATTTTTAGTCTAATCTCAGGAGTCAGGTACATCCTGGTGTAAATTAGCCAAACATTTTTTCTAGCTTTTTTGGCAGTGAAATGTATATACAAATGCCATTTGAGATCTCCAGTGAACTTTAGACCTGAAAAACCTTCTAAGTAAGGAATCTTACTAAGACTGCAACCATTCATCATGGCAAAAAAAAAAACTCAGGGTCTGAATGGGAACAATTAAAATAATAAAAACTATCATACAATTGCTCGCTACTTAAAATCTTCCATGTTACAAACTCTGTATGTAAATTTAAATTTTGAATAGCATGCCAACTTTTTTTTATAATCATTTTACCCAAAGTAAAGAAGGACTGCCAAAGTGTGCAGGGGATTACAGTGAAAAAAAAAAACAAGGTACAAGGGATATTAAAGAAATGATAAGAAAAGGGTGAGAATCAAGAAGATAGAAGATGGCAATTGAAGCTGCATTTAAACTTTTGGAGAGTATAAGTATCAGGGAAGCAAGCAAACGGAAGAGAGTTCCACAAAAGGGAAGTGCAAAAAAAAAAAAAGAAAATGTTAACTAAATGTTAATGTTAATTTAACTATTTTGAGGGTAAAATTCAAAAGCTCAATTGCTGTGCAATAGATGACATTCTGCAACTGCTTAGTATTACCCTGTAATCACAATACAGTTGTTCTTTGTTTGTGGTGTCATAACATTATTTGTAGCTATATGATTTTCACACATGCATATACAGAAATTTAAGCCCAGAGTGCTTAAATTCTTCTTGGCTTAAATACCTATTATGCTTTGACATCCTTTTAAATTTTTGCAGCTATAATATAACATGCTGTAATTTCTATAATTAGAAATTAACTTTAGCCTTCTTGGTAAAAAGTAGCAATGTAAATTGTTCAAAGTGAGTGGCAAAACTTCCAAAGGAATAAATGTGTAAGAAATCAAATAAATTAATCATCAAGTTTTTAATAAACATTAGTAAGTAACAAAGTTTTAGAAATAAGTTTAGTAATATTATAAATACCTTTATTATTATATACTTACATTTGAACACTGGTCCCCACAAGCTTATTTTGTTTGTAAGTGGTGGAACCCCTGTTAACTATATATTAAAGGAAATTTTAAGACATGTTGTTTTACCTGGTCAGTGAAGCCAATCCAATCCATAGCATCACAAAGTTTCTGATATCTTTCTTGTAGCACTTCCATGTTATTCTTCACAATCTCGTAAGAGTTATGCATATATCTAAAATGACATAAGTATATATATATATATATATATATATATATATATATATATATATAAATTAAAAAAGGATTAATTCAACTCAGCAACAGAAAAATCTTTTTAGAAACTGGAGAAAAATCAGTCTTATTTTCCTTTTTAAATAGATTTGCAAAGAAATTAAAAAAGAAAAACAAAAACAAAAAGATAAAACAAAATAAAATCAAATAAACAAAAAAAGAAAAAATTGACATTGTCTGGGTTCGCAAAAAAAGGAAAGAGAATTGTAACTTAAAATTAACGGCCGGCCGTGTTGAATTGATGTAAGGTTAAGAAACACAGAAAAAAGGTGGGAGATAAGAGAGATAAAGGAAGGAAGGGAGGGAAAAAGAAAAGAAAAGAAAGAAAAATTTTTTATATATTACAGACGCTGGATATATTCAAAAACCTAACTTCCCAAAAACGTTGAAGTATTAGAAAAAGGCCTTTACTTAAAAAGGCATAATTATTTTTAAAGGGAATAAAAAGATATAGGATTTAAAATAAAATTTTTTTAAAAAAAATTAGGTCATTTGATTTAAACTAAATAAAGACACCGCTAGGTAAAAAAAAAAAAAAAAAAAATTTTCATTTACAATTATATATATACATATAGAAGTACACACATGCATACATACACATACACACACACACACACACAATTCTTCGATTATGAATACATATATACATACATACACATACACACACACACACATACATTCAATTCCATACACACTTATATGCGCATACACACATATATACAAAAATTCACACACAATATATATGTGTACACACACATATGTATACATATACACACACACACACATATATATGTACATTATACATATGCACACACACATACATATAAAAAATATAAAAAATTAATGAATATTATAAAAAAGAGCATTTAAATAGCTAAAAAAATGTTTTACACATAAATACATATATACACACATACATATATACATATATACACACATATATACAAATATGCACATACACACACAAACATACACATATACATAAAAATTATAAAAAGAAAAATTAAAAATTAAAAATTAAAAATTAAAAATTAAAAAATTAAAAATTAAAAAAATTTAAAAACTTAAAATTTAAAAATTAAAAATTTAAATTTTAAAATCCGCCCTATGATGGCACTTATTAATGAATTCCTTCCTAAGATTCAAAAGTAAGTCCTGATGAGGATACTTCAAAATCAGAATCTTCTCCAATAAACATAGACGGCACCTATCATGAAAATTTTTAAGGGTACAAGCTGAGCCTATTAATTTCCAGCTGATTATAGGGTCCTGCCCTTCCTCCTTCATTTTCCAGAATCTATGTGATAGTGCCGTCTGGAATCTTTGGTTAGGGTTCGAAAACGAGTACTTGTGGTTGTAAAGTCTCTGTTTGAAAGGGCCCGCGGACATGCCAATATAAGTCCGGTAATTGTCTTTGTTGTTAGATGGAGATTTGAGCCTTATATATCTATATATATCTCTGACTCTGTCTTTGTCTATATATATATATATATATATATATATATATATATATATATATAAAATATATCTATATATATCTCTGACTCTGTCTCTGTCTATATATATATATATATATAGACAGAGACAGAGTCAGAGATATATATAGATATATAAGGCTCAAAATTTGTGCATAGTATCAGTCCAAACTCAGAAAATTAATCAAAACTAATTGATAAATAAACTAAAAATCAATTTTTAAAATTTGCTTTAATTATTTATTGAGCAAATTAGTGATTCTTGCTTAACGAAGATAATTAATTTGCATATTAAGGTTTAAATGTGTTTTTATAAGCTGTTTTGTTATTTATTTTCAATCTGGTCTTTTGTAATCTTTTATAAAGTACTTTTGTGATTTTTTTAATTTCTTTTTTTTCTCTGTTTGTTTGCATCACTTTTGTTATTAAATATCCTACATTGTGAATATAGAAGGTTAAAAGTGGTAAGAACCTAAATATAAAATTACTGTAGATGATCCAGTGCTTAAATAATTCCTATACATTTTCTTCTAGGTAAATTGATTTCTCTTTTCTTTAAAGCAGCTTTTTTAAATCAAATTCATTGTCAAATGCATTACTATGAGCAACTAATACATACATACATACATACATACATACATACATACATACATACATATAATCCAACATCTATTGGTTTGTAATGCACAAAACATGTTCTGTTATGCTTTTAGATTTGCTTTAACTATATGTTATGAAAGTTTATTTAAAATGATGAATATTACAAAAAACAGCTGAAGTCCAAATAGGCATAAGAAGTAACCTTCGGTCAGTCAGTTAAGTGCCATACATGAAACACGCTTGGGCGATCATGTCTCGAAAGAGACATGACTGACTGGGCAGAAGATTATCCCACAGTAGGTTGCCATTGCTTTCTGTAGTAGACTGGTTGCCAGCCAAGGCTATAGAACCCAATCTGTCCTGCTATTTAACCCATAGCTGGAGAGAAGAGACAGATTAATACCTTTTCAAAGGGTATTTGTGTGTAAGTGAATGCTATGGATTCAGCTGGAATTCAAACTCGGCTCCCTGATTTCTCATTCTGAGCTGATATCCACTGCACCACAATGCACAAACCTTACATTACCTAAAATTACAAAAGTATGTGCATTGTGGTGCAAAGAATATTGGCTCAGAATGACAAATCGGAGAACAAAGTTCAATTTCCTGTCAAATTTGTTTTACTTGCACAAATACCCTTGGGAAAGGTATTAATCTTTCTCTTCTTCCTCCAGTTATAGCAGGACAGACTGGGTTCTATGGTCTTAGTTAGCAACCATTCTACTGCACAAAGTAATGGCAATCTACTGTGGGAAAACCTTCTCTCTAGTCAGTCATGTCTCTTTCAAGAGCTGATTGCCCAAATGTGTATCACATACGGCAATTAACTGACTGACTGACTGACTGATGGTCCCAACATTACAACAGTGTGGCTCTCATGATTTTAATTCTAGCCAATGTTTAACTTTAAAATTATACTGTGCATAAACTACAAGTTAAAAGTCTCTTACCTGAACTCTTTTGCACTTGTTAAGAGCAATGCTTTTTTATTCTCATCTGAAAGTCCAGCCAGCATATAATAAAATATGTGGAAGTTTTGTTCATCTGGATTCTGGAAAACAACTCTAGATTTTTCAAGAAGATATTCAGAAATCTTGCCTCCTTTAACTGCCAAAAGAAAGAATTATTCTGTTAACTAAACTTCGGGAGTACAAAAGATTGAAGTGAAATTGAAAGTGTTTATTAGATATGAATAAAATGAATCATAATGAATGTAAAATGACAAATATGGAACGATTTTTGACTGAAAAGAAACTCTAGCAGATGTTAAATTTTTTCACTAGACATGCATACACTGATAACCCTGTCAGCAGCAGCAACCCCTTTTTCAGTTTTTGGGTATGCATAAAAATAAACTGGGAACATGCCTCCTGTGAATCCCAAAAAATAGACCTCTCTCATCCCTTGGTGTGGATGTTGTGATAGGATGTTAAAATTAGCACTCTGTGCAATAAACATACATGGCCTAGACAATACTCCACACTCACTTTTTAACTCTCCAATATTGTAAGTTCAACTTTCTCTGAACATTTCTTGAATTTGCACTTTTATTCAGAAACTATTGTTGAATTTATTTTTACAAAAATGTTTCTAATAGAACAAATTTCTACCACATTTTGTTTCACTCTCTTATCTATTTTCTTTTAGTTTTTATCTGTCAACATGACATCTTCTCAATTTTAAATAACAAACCATAACCTATTTTTAAAAAAAAAAGATAAATGAAGAGGAGTAATATTATCTTGAAGTTTTATAACAGAAGACAGTCTTAACTATTGTTATTTTCTGTTTAGTATTTATTTCATCTTTGTTGTATTGTGCTGTTCTATGACACATGATCAGTCGTCAACTTCTACCTGTCTCTTACTTTAATATACACTTTACGTCTCTTCTACTTAACATATGCAAATATGTACAATCCTATTTACCAATCCACTACACCTTCCTGAGCTGATAAGCTACAATGCCTTTCTAGGTTCTTGAACTTCCTCTACAACCTCTTTCCTCCTCTCCCCTTTGAGGTTTATGTATTGTGCTTCTTAATGAAGATCTTGATCTTATCTCATCTTATTCTGTATCAGAGTCACTCCCACTATCATCCATAGACTCATCTATTGCATTATCCTAAGCTGAAGAACTCATCCTTTCTTCTCCGTCAGGGTCTTCTTTCATCACAGTGTCTTCCTCTTCAATTCTATTTTAATTTGTTAGAATGGGCCATTAGGTTTTTTCCTTTCTTTGATATAATGGCTGTATTATGCCCCCTTTGCATGGTAATTTAGTTCTCTCAGAACTTGCTACTTTGTCTTTCTTATACTATAATCTTAATTTCAGTTACTTTTCATTACACTAGTAATATTAGATATATTCTAACCAATGCCCAAACTAAAAAATGTCTTGTAATATTATTTGAATTTCTTAGATGAAGCAGTTTAATTTAATATTAATTTTTGACTAGTATTTTTTCATTGTATTTCTATTGCTGTTCATAACACTAGTAGTATTACAACCATCCAAAATCCCAATGCACAAGCTAAAGAATATCTTATAAAATTACTTTAATTTCTTATTTAAAGCATTGTTAACTTAATTTTTTGCTAGTATTTCTTTCAACTTATTTCTCCTGATAATTATTATTCATTTTATTAGATACATTAAAAAACCCCTAATAACCAGAGTAAAAGATCTTATATTAGTATGAGAAGTTTTTAGATGCCTTGGGTGGTAACCAGTTTTTTTTTTTTTTTTTTTTTTTTGTGGTTGTGAGGGTTTATAAGCATTTCACCCTATGCAAGGTGGGACCACCACTTGTGGGCAGGGTGTTACAGTGAGAGAAAAAGAAACAAAAAAAAGAACAAGATACAGGGGATGTCAATGAAAGGATAGGAAAAAGATGGGAATCAAAGAGAGAGAAAATGGCAATTGTTGTTGTATTTAAACTTTTGGAGATTGTAGCTTACAGGGAAGCAAGTATATGGAAGGGAGTTCCACAGGTAGGAAGTATGAAAAAAAAAGCTGTTAGAGTAGAAGTGGTAGTTACATTTGACTGTTTTGATGGCAAAGGGGCCAACCTAGAAACCAATCTAGTAGCACAAGTAAATTCATGTGGTTGGAGCACCAGGGAAAGAAGCTCATCAGAGCAAAAGCCATAAAAATATTTGTAGAAAAGACAGAGGGAAGCCACATCTCGATGGTAAGAAATAATTGAAGTCATGCTGCTAAATCTGAATTGATTATGTTGCAGATCCTCCTTTGGATTTTGACAAGAACCCCAAGATGAATAGCAGGAATAGCAGGAGCACCTGAACAGATATGGCAACAGTACTTATGGATTCTGACAAGAAAAACTTTCTGGCTCAACACAGTGACGCAACCTTCTTAGCAGTAGATGTAGCTATTGATTCAATTTAGTCATTCCACTTGAGGTCGGTTGAGAAAGTGAAACCAACGAGGTACAGTGTTTTGCTTTACAGGAGACTAGCATCATCTATATTGATCGAAGACACAAAAGTTTTGTGGTGGTTAATGGAGAGTAGCCTCATTTTGGCAACATTAAAATTTATGAGTCATTTCTTACTCTAGGAAAAGGACAACTCTGAATACAAAACCTTCAACTATGGATTAAATAGCCTCACTAATGTGTAATTGGCTAAGTTTGGTGAGTATAGCTACAACCCTGAAGATATTGTCAATTGAGTTGGAGTGCTCTAAAGAGTGAGAAGGAACTAGATCTGTTTTAATGAGCTTTCTTCCTTGGTACATTTTTAGATGAAGCAATGTCAGTTTTTGACTGGTATTTCTTTTATTTCTTATTTGATTTGTTTACTTTTTCATTTCACTAGTTTATTCTGCTAATTACAAATTCGAGATACCAAAAATCAAGCAAGTACAACAATTTAAATATCTGGGAAGCGTTTTAACATATGATAGAAAGTGAGACACTGAAATTCAAAGTTGTATTGTGATAGTGAAAGATGCTAAGCAAAGTATGAAGAAGCAGGAAATTTTCATTAGAAACAAAGAAAAGAGTACTCAACTGTTATTGACAGTGAATACAGCACAATCTCTGCACAGATGAAGAAGAAATTTGAAACAACAGAAATCTAGTTTTACAGAAGGATGCTGAGAATAGCATATACTGAACATTTGAGCGGTGGCAAAGTTTTAGAGAAAATGGAAACAAAAAGGACACTTATACTTAACATCAGAAATATATTTTCTAGAGCACGTAATGCGGAAAGAGGGTTTAGAGAAATTGACATTCACAGGACATATTTAAGGCAACAGAAACAAAGGAAGGCAGTGCATAACGTACCTAACATTCTGGTGCAAATGGATGATAGAATAAAGTTTGAAAGATATTAATTAAACAAAATTTACTAAGAGCTACACAAGAGAGGAAATTGTGGAGAGCCATGATCACCAATATTCTAAAGAATATAGCACATAGCTGAAGAAGAAGTTAGAAATAAAAAATTGCTATAAATTTCAAAAACTGGTTAATATACTCATAGTATCGGATATATTTAAAACCTTGGAGAATATGATATCTGAATTTTTCATGAAGCATTGTCAAATATTATTAAGTAATTGAAATTAAAATAAAATATTAATAAAAAGTTATAATGGTGAATAATGTTTCATTTGTTTTTTATATATAAAATTCTATGATTTCCATTAGTCTATCTGTCACACTCACTAAAATAGCCATATATTAACTAATCAAAACCAAAGTTTTGGGAGAAATGCAGTTGGTTTTACTAGAATGTGTAGTTTAGTACAATAAATTTGAATTCATTTTTAGGGAAAAATTAAAGTTTTATTATTTAACATACAAAATACTCCCACTATTATAAAAACAATTTAATGATTAAAATAACAAATATTTATTTTAATAAAATACATATTGTTTTTTTTTAATATCTTCTATTTAAGTTTTTATATACAAGAATCCAGTTTCCACTTCACCCTGTGTTTGTGAGAACTATAAAGAAACACAGGGCAAAAACCATCAAAAAGGTGGAATTTGGCTCCAGAAAGGAACATTTTTGCATGGCTAGTTACTAGCAATAACTTCAGCAATACTAAATATTGTCAGGATTTCAACATGCAAAAAATTCTAGTCTCAGAAAAATTCAATATAATATTAACGTTACTAATATTACCAGTGTAAATAGCAAATATATCACTGAAAAATCAGAGTAAAATATGGGATAAGTTTGATCTTTTGCCAACCAAAGAGCTCTTGTAGCTCAAACATTACAGAAGACATGAAAACGCAGGCTTCCCAAGGCAGAAAAAGATGTGAGTTTGTTTCTGCTCATTGACATATAGTACAGGTAGTTGCGATTTAAAGCAACTGAAATGAAGATGGAAGAAATACTTGTTGAAAAGGAATAATGTTAATACATAAAAAGAAATTAAGATAATGAAGAAGTTACAGAAATGTAAGATTTCTGGTAAATTTTTGTTTTAGGTGCTGACGGCTTTTCCCACTTCAAATTTATCCAAAATAACATTATTTCTGTGCAAATGTATATGCTGAACTCAAATCAACAATTAGTTATTGAAGAAACTTACCTTTTTTGCTTTGAAAGTCCATAAAAAAAACTAACTATATCTTGCACTTTTTCTCTCCCGTAACTCTCACGAAGTCATGTAATTAACTGCAGAATGACGTTCTACGTAGGCAGAAATTTTGGTCGAATTTCATCCTTTACTGAAACTTCCGTCGATGTACTTCCTGTTTTGAGAGTAATAAGTGTAGAAATACATAATAGCACATTACTTTAATTCCCGGAAGTACATTGCCAGAAGTATCAGTAAATGAAGAAAAATCGACAAAAAATCTGCCAAAATTTGATCACATGCACAGTCCGTCATTCTGCAGTTAATTACATGACTTCATGAGAGTTACGGGAGAGAAAAAGTGCAAGATATAGTTCATTTTTTTATGGACATTTAGATAAAAAAAAGATAAGTTTCTTCAATAACTAACAGTTGATTTGAGTTCAACATATACATTTGCACAAAGATAATGGTATTTTGGATAAATTTGAAGGGGAAAAGCAACAGGCCTTAAAACAAAAATTTCCCAGATTTCTTTTATTTTTCACATTTAATAATAGTCAAGAATTATTATTAATAATAATAATAATAATAATAATAATGGTAATGGTAATATTTGCCATTGACTCCTTGAGAGTTCTTCCACACATTTTGTAGATCTTATTTTTAGAAAAGCCTTTCAGGATATCTGAAATATGCACCGGCAACACAAAGTACAGAAAAAGAAATCAAATCTTTCTACTCCATGCTGGACAATGCCAAGTGTTAGTTCAATTCACAAGAAATTAGAATTATCATGGGAGACCTGAATGCCAAAGTAGGCAAGGAGAGGGAAGGTGAAATTTTAGACTAGGAAATTTTAGACTAGGAAACCATAATGAACACAGAGAGAAATGGGTCCATAAGGCACAACAAATGATCAGGTAATAACCAACACATGCAAGATGATTATAGACTTGTAGAATCCCAGGAGAAGAAATGAAAAACCAAATCAACTACATAACTATCAACAAGAGATTCAGGAATGCAGCTGTTCACTGCAAAACCTATACAAGTACTGACTGTGGAAGCAATCACCTCCCAGTTATATGTAAACTAAGGATGAAACTAGAGATTGAAGGCTAACACAGCACCCAGGCTGCAATATAACAGACTCATGAATGATCAAAACCTGGTATGCACTAAGAGAAGCTCTAGTGACATCAGCAAACAACATCATTTCAGAAGAAGATGGATGTAGAAGGAAAAATGAGTGGATCACTAATGAGGCTCTTGACATGATGCAAAGGAGACAGAAAACAATGCCAAGACATGGAACAGAATACAACTATGCAAGGACATAATGAACAAATCCAGACAAGATAAAGACTGGTGCAGCAACAAATGTACAGAGATAAAAAGATTGAGTATGACAAATAAAGAAGATATGTAGAAAAAAACTAAGAGAACTAACAAAACAAAAGACATGCTCACCAACAGAATGTATAAAATCCAAGAACAAAATGTTTATATTAGAGAAAGAAAAAATACTTCAGTGATGGGACTAATATATCAGAGATCTCTTCCATGGTGAGAGAGAGCAATTGAAAATACACAGAAATACCAACAAACCAGAAATATTAAAAACTAAGTGGAAGCTCTACTGGCCAAATTGAATAGAAAAAAAAAAGAATTTTTATGATGGATTCATGATAGGTAATTACAAAAATCAAAGAAGGATTTCTAATGGAAGATTTATTCTGGTAATTACAAATACGAGATACCAAAATTTACTAGGATCTGATCTGGCATTTTGACTTCAGTCACTTTCTCATCGACGTCATATAGCTTCCTTCAGTCTTTCCTGCAAATATTTTCAACACATATGTTGAGATTCCGGAATGAGATTCTGAGTTGGTATGAAATAAAAAACAAATGAGAGTTCACTGCAAAACACAAATACTGTACACACTTCTTGAACATGTGAAAGAGGAATCAACAACTGTGAAGCAGTTCTCCTAGTCTTTCAGACCCAAATTCCTCATATGGAAATATTACAATGACTTATACTGGGCTCAGATTACCATAAGGGAGAGTTGCACACATTGCCAACCACTCTTTCTTATCTACATCTGCCTGGATTCAGAAGCATGATACTGTGTTAGACTGAGATGTAAAGGATGAGCAGAATGTTTTGTATGCCATGCAGTACATCATCCTATATTTACCAAAAAAAAAAAAACAACTCCATCTCACCAATATCGTGCCTTAGATGCATTTTTTTCAATTTATTTATTAGCATTTCCAATTTATTTATTAAGATTTTTTTTCATTTAAAACTATCAAAAGAATAGTGGTCATATTTTATCAGATTGTAAATACCCTTGATTTAGAGATTACAAGCATCTGTAATTTCACTGCTGGCAAGACAATCAAATTTTAAATCTGAATTTATTGTCTATTTAAAATACTACATTTATTAAAAAATAGATCCAGTTTAAATATAGGATTATAAAATTACTTTAAAGGACTGCATATTTCAGTTTATATTATCTTTCTGTTACACAGGGTTTGCTGCCAGACAATAAGGGAAGTTAATTCTTGTGACACAGACAACCATTTCAATTTCATTTAAATTGTGCATATATGTATGTGTATTTGTGCAAGTGCATTTTAATTCAATGACAGACCTAAAAATATTTCTAAAAAATTATAAATAAAGAAATCTAAAAAATATATTCGTTTTTATTACCAAATAATTACTGAAAAGTTCAGTAAAATCTTAAAATTATCATATTTTTAGGATTTAAAAAATTTGATTTTACTTATTTTTCAACTTTATGATTTTATTGTTCAACTCAGGGTAAGGTTGTCCAGAGTGGGAGGGGAATATATTATTCCAATGTCTTATTTCGAACTCATTCAAATTGTGTGTGTGTGTGTGTGTGTGTGTGTGTGTGTGTGTGTGTGCGTGTGCATTCATTAAATGGCACATGCACATATAAGTCACTCATGCACAACACAGACATACTACACGTTTATATAAACATTACCTATGTGCATGCAAAGTCATATGCAGACAATGTATGATGGACAGGGAATCGGCTGTTTTTTTATAATATGGATTATATTTTTCTTTTATGTACAGTGTCCCTTCAGGTTATAGGCAATCATGGCCCTTCACAATTTCCTGTCCCTTGTAGCTACTACATCAGAAATAGTTATTATATCACCAATGTCTTATTAAAATCCTGTCTTATGAAAAAGCTTTTTATTTCAAGTAGCTGTTTCAAACTTTAATGAAAGTGCTAATAGAGTTTAAAAGAAAATGGCTGAATTTAGAAGCTTTGCAAAATAAAGCTCATTAAGCAACTAATACTTTATAACAATACTAGCCAACAGAACATGCTTATTGCACAAAATAAAATAGAATTTTTTTCTAATGTATTCGACTGTAACAATGACGTGTAGAGGTTTGGAGATGTTTGATGATGCCTGGCACCAACCCTTTGATTGTATGCTTCTAAGGCTCAAATAGAATGGACTGTAGATCCTAATACTGAGAAATGTGAGAAAGGAATATATTTTAAACAGATGAAACATGAAATAAACACTTTATTCAAATTAGATATAAACTAAATTTTTATTTCACTTTTTGATTAGATGGACTCTCTATATCAATGAGGCTGTCACACCATCTGCATCTCCCTTCTAAGTGCTACTGTGACCTACCACTGTATCCAGTAGCAATGATACAGCAAAATTTTACAGTTTTGTCACAAGATTACAAAAGGTCTATTTTTAGTTTAATGCTTCTTGTCTTTGTGATAGTTTTTCTCACACTTTACCTGTTTGTCAGCATTGTCACATTCTTCTATAAAATACATACAAGCATCAGTTTCTCGTGTTGCTTTCAAAAGAACACTTCTAGCCTATCAGCTGATGACATACCATTCTTCTTAGTCTCTTATCAAGTACAAATCATATTCCAGTTGACTTCTTATTGACAGATATTAAACGGATTTAGCAACAGTTTTCCAGTTTATTTTAAGCTTTTATCCAAGATCAAATGATTTATTTTGAACTAAACTCTTTCTGTATGAACGAACAAAAACTCCATTTTTAATTTTCATTGTCTTAGATGTTCAAATATTTAGAACTATTTTTCATTTGCATTCAAAACCCAATGAATGGTTTAATCAAAAATTAATTTTAGTTTATATTTCAGTAATGTAAAATGCTTTGTATCCTTTTTGTTCTAAATGAGTTTATTTGATGAGTTTTATTTTTTCTCTATTTCATAATAAAATTCTGTCTGCATTAACAGATTACTCATCATCTTCTGTCTCAATGATATTCTGTTTACCTATTTTCCTTTTTCCTCAGTGATGTTTTCACAGCTTCCTTTACTCTATTGTCTTTCATCCTCAGTAAACCCTCTCATCTACATAGCAACATTGTCTTGTTAAGGGTAAAATGATTTTAAAAATCCCTTGAGCAAAGTAAAACATATACTTTATTTAAAACTGTTGTATATTTTGAGCTATATTAATATTTAGCACTCTGCATCATTTATAAATATTACTTCCCTTTTTATTGTATATGAAATCCCTCAAAATATAGTGTTTTATATATTAGTTCTATTTATATACATATGAAATTGTAGTAATCTGGTTCTCAATTTCAGTTAAGATTGCCTAAAGTGTTGCCATAAAAGGATATGACTACACAACCAAGAAATTCATATTCTGTTTGCATTGGCAAGACTAACATTTTGTTTGATGAAAATTGTAACCTAGAATGTGTCAAAGGTTTTTTCTGACTCAAATTTTTGTTTTAAATTTTTATCTGGTTGTCTTTTTTTATTGAAGTATTTTGAACTTTTTTGAGTGTTCACTAAAAAAATACTTTTTGTAGTAAGATTAATTGAACACATTGCTTTCTCAGTAGCAATGTCATGCTACAAGTTTGTACTGGAGAAGTTGCTTTTGGACACAAGTTTGTAGCAGAAGGAGCTATTATTTTTTGCAGCTGAAGTGGAAAGCTTGCAAAGTAAATGAATTCAGTATTTTTAAAAGAAATGAATTTAAACACTATTATACATTTTTATTTTTATGCATACAAAGCACACAGAAGAAGAAAAAGAAAAAATAGTTTTGCATGTGTACAGGCAGCTGAAAAAAAGGAAAGAAAACATTTATATTCTTAGCAATAGTGTGTGTGTGTGTGTGTGTGTGTGTGTGTGTGTGTGTGTGTGTGTGTGTGTTCCCTTCAGGGCATTGGTGATTGTGATTCTCCACAATTTCCTGTCTCTTGTAGTTCTTAAAAAAATTTGTTTTTACATAATCTCTCCAAAGCCTTGCACCACCATCCATTTACTGAAACTCACTGACATTCACTGCCATATAGGAAGACTGACATTACATAATAGTTCAGTACTCTTTTCTTTTTTCTAATGACATTTTCTTTTTTCTTAATACTTTGCTTAGCTTTAATAAATGCTTCAGACAATTTTAAATTGAGCCATATAACTGAAGCTCACTCACATTTACTGTCATAGAAGAGGACTGCATTACCTAACAGCTCAGTAGTCTTTTCTTTGTTTCTAATGACATTTTCCTTTTTCTTAATACTTTGCTTAGCTTTGATAACTGCATAAGAAGAAACTTGACTTGAACTGGATCAAACAGAGAACAAAGATGAAGTTCAAGTAACAATCAATGTACCATCCAACAATTTTCTTAATACACCCTGTAAAAACTGGGGAAGGGCTTTTTTACATTATTTAAATCCAGACTATTGTTCTCAAGTTCATTTTTATCATCACATTTGAGCCATTGTGCTCTTTGTTTTTCATCAAATACTTGTCTATCCAGGTAACCATCAGACAATTTTAAACTGAACCCTATAACTGAACCATATTCAATTTATAGAAGGGGGTCTTTTTCTCATTCCCCCCGACATGTGTAGTGATATCTTATATTGGTTGTGTTTTTTTTTGCACTGCTCAGTTAGTGCTTGATTTCTTCCCACTGAGTCTATTTCTGCTCTTTCTGGCTCAGAGATTGAACTCACAATTACTATGTCACCACATTCATGAACCAACACTTTAATAGGCAATTGTGTTAAAGATTTTTGGTGACAACCAAAAATAATCATTTTTTTTTTAATTTTTGTTTCATATTACTATAAATTAAACTCTTCAGATCACAGATATAAAAAAAAAGTTTCTATTACATTTTATAAAAGTGAACATATTATCCTTTTTTCTATCTAAATTCATTGTAAATTGATCCCCCTATACAAATCAAAACAAATATACTCATACAACATGATTTCTTAAAGTTTAAAAAATTTAATGTAATATTTGGAAAAAAAATTTCAGATTACAAGTTTCAAATTTGTTTTTAATTTTTTTATATTTTATAAAATCACTTGGTATGAATATATTTTGTTTCAGGTTTCAAAGGAGGATCAATTAATAATAACTTTAGATGGAAAAATAGAACCTATCTTACATTTCATAAAATTTAATAAAAAAGACTTTATTTTTAGATTTGTAGTGAGTGTAATATAATAATAACTCCTTTTACCCACCTACTTATGCAAAAGGTTTCATTTTGTTCACTATATTTAGTGTTTTTGTCAGTGTCAAACTACTCACCACTTATATTATTGGTTTTTAACCAAGCACATGTTACTTCAAAGAATTTTCTTTAAACAATCCAAAAAAGCTAAATATTTCAAAC